>CAUYRH010071715.1:0-43744 GCA_963574655.1 Perodicticus potto
GGATAAGTGACAAGTTGAAGGCAAATCCCAACTAAAACTTTCACTCAGTGCTAACCACATGTTGCCTAGAGCCAAAAGATCAGTTCCCTTTCCTTTTCATACCCAGTATCATTTGGTTGGAAAACACTGATGAATGTATCCAGAAGTTGTTTGACTTCACTTTAAAATCTCCTTGGCTGAAGAAGCTAAAAATATACTTTGCAGGCTGGTAACATTTTGGCAGAGCTATTTATTATGACATGCAAACATTGAACTCCAGCCAAAATGGAACGTGGGCCCACATGCTGAATGAGCTTTGATTATTGATATTTTTATAAAGTTGTTATGAAAAACACGGGAGATGAAAGCATAAATAAATAGTAATTAATTATAAGCCAACCGAAACAATAATCCTCTGCAGAGATGGATGGCGTCTTATAGAAAAGCCTGTAGTTATCTGACTTAGCACAATGTCCTCAATTTTGATCCATGTTGGAACTTTTGGTAGGATACACTTAAAAATTTGGTAAGAGAGTAGTCCTCATGTCATGTCTTCTCGACACACTAAAAGTAATGAAATTAATAATAATAAAAATAAAGCAAGTAGTTATTTGTCAGGATCCTCAAGAAACTCTAGACAATAATTACCAATTTGAGGTAAGAGAAGAATCAGAATCTACACAGCTACCTTAGAAATATTTAAAGTGAGATTATTATAATAATGATATATTAACTTGTTTTAATAATTCCAATGAATAGTTAAATATTAAAAAAAAATCCAAGCATTTGAATGTTACTTTCTGTAGCAACACTGTTAGGTAGACAGCAAGGGACTAACAAGACTCACCTAAGGGACAAGGCATGTGCTTTGCCTGGTTGCTTCCCACACAGGAAGGGGACAGGGCAGCCCCCATGTTGCTGCTGCCCCACTTTGAGTCTGCCCTGAGTAACAACCTCTACTGATCTATGAAACAAGCGGGGGATCCCGGGCCTGGCCCCTTGGGCACAATGAGACTTGGAAAGTGATCTAGAGTAACTGAAAGCTAATTACCCTGTCCATTAAAGTAGGGTCATGTTGAGCTTGGAACCAAAGGAGGGCCCATTCCAGACATTGTAAATCAGGACCCCAGACCTTTACCAGAACGTCTATGTTGGGATGAGGGGCCCGTTAGTTGTCTGTGGTGAATGCATCTTGCTAATGTTATCACAATCAGGTTGATAAAAATATCTCCGATTGCATCTGAAGCCTGCACCCTGTACCCCATGATTGAATTAAATTATTGTACACAGCGATGATTCAATAAAAAAAAAAAAAAGACATCTGACTTTGAAAACTGAAAGACGTTTCTTCTCTCCTCACTAATCTGAACTTTAGTTGTATGATCAGAACAATGAAGATAATTTTTCCTATTTAGAGCGGTTGTGAGGATGATAGAAGGTTCGTCACATACCTCCATAGGAGATCCTTGTTAAATGCCATGCCTCTTTTCTCTCTTCTAAACTAAATTGAAATGTTTTGAAGTCGTATCATATTATCACAGCAGGTAAAAAAAATCTTAGGTCTCCCGGCATCGGTCCTGGTATTTATTATGTGGGGTACTAACTTGTGTGACATCACAGTTCCTCCCTTCAAGTAAGACATCAGGAATAAACAGGAGCACACTGTCAAATTAATAGCAGCTTTTCAAGGAGAAAAAGAAAAACTCACACACTAAATGCACCCCTCAATTATATGACATGCTCTGATTTTAAAATGATTTAAATGTGAAAACAATATGTGCATTATCAAATCAAGGAAATGTGTTAGTTTCTGTTTCTATGACTGTTTGCTGTTTCTATGTAATTAGCTACTCAGAAATTGTGGTTCTTTTATCTCCTTCTCCTTGTTTAACCTGCTGCCCTGCACAATGAAAGAACTCACTATTTCCTTGGTAATTGAGTGAATGACTGCATAATTACTTGAATAAAATTACTGATTTTTGTTTATAACAAAAGTTGAGTGGAAATAGATCATGGTTTTTCTAGTAGGGGGTATTCTTCATTCAAAACTGCATAAAAATAGTAAAGAATTACTATTTTTAATAGTAAGGCTATAGTAAGGTAATTTTTGTTTATATCAACATGCATGATGACATTTTAAAATATCTTTATCTGATTGGGTAGGATTCTTTTTGGTTGCAAGTTGCAGAAATTCAATTTGTACTAATGAGAAAAATGAGGAATTGTCTCTAAGTACATAAGGTTCTAGAAGCACAGCATATAACTGAAGATCAGGAGAGCAGATGAAATTCTGGCTGCTCCACTTCTAGCAACAAATTCTTCACGAATAATCTCTTGGTTGCCAAACACCTGTGGATCCAGAATTTAGACAGGAGGCACGGAGAAAGGGTTTGCCTCTGCTCCACCAGTGTCCGGGCTCTCAGATAGAAGATTTATTCAGCAGCTGGCTCCTCTCTAATCCTCACTGACAGCCTTCTTCAGGCTGGCAGCCTTCTGCTAATAATCTGTTCAAGGTCCTTTTAGCTTTCTCATACTACCTGGGCTCAAAGTCATGGCCGTGTGGTTTTCCTGCTCCAAACCATGCTATTGGTTACTGCAGTATCTCTCTTCTTCTATACTATTATCTGCATTAGTCAAAGTTTTGTAAAAGAAGCAGAATCATATGATGATATGAAATAAGGGATTTCTTATCGTGACTACATCTTAGGAATTGTGAGTGCTCTGGGATAGTTTATATCTGCATCTGGCATTGAGTTGCTATGACTTATCTGGACTACTCAGATGGAAGGGTGATTGTGAAGTTGAAGAGAACAAGGACAAAGTGGGGTTGAAGCAGATAAGTTAGAATCACATCTGTGTTTCACTGTCACCAATGTTTGTGATATGTCCTACAGATGAGGTTGACCAGCTTTACCAGAGAGTTACACAAGCACTCAACTCAAACTTAGAAAAGTTTCATTAGAGGAACCACAGAAGCTTAAAGAGCTTCGTGCCTTGGTGCTGCCCTCTGTCTAAAAAGTGAATCCGCCAACCAGCAATACGTGTGAGTTGCTTCACAGCCGGACATCCCATGCCCACTCTTAAAGAGTAAAAATGACCAGCACATCTCTACTGACCTGATCATGTGCAAATTTCCCTTGTGGCCAAATCTAACTTGAAGCCATATAAGGAATGAAATGACATATATGTGATTCTAGTTGAGCTAAAGTTACAAAATAAAAGACACTACAAGCAAGATGCATCAAGAACCTTTAAATCCTAAATTTTCATTGATTATTTAAATTGTTGAAGTTATAGAAACCCAATATGGACAAAGGAACAAGAAAAGTGTATTTGGGGAGTGGGGGATTATAATAAAGATATAAAGTTTATCAACCTACGTACACATCAATTCATGAGTGGATAAAGAAAGTGTACACACACACACAGACCATGGAGCACTACTTAGCCATAAAATGGAGTGAAATAATGTCCATTGTGGAACTTGGATATAACTGGAGACCATCATCTTAAATGAAGTATCTCAGGAATGTAAAAAGAAAAAATCACAGGTACTCTCTAATAATTTGGAGCTAAACAATGGGCACACATGGGCACGAAAAGCTATAAAGGACATTGGAAACCAAGAAAGAGAGGATGGTGGGAGGCGGTGGAGAATGCAAATTTACCTGCTGCGTACAATGAACAGTATTCTGGTGATAAGAGCCTTAAAAGTCCTGATTTAAGCAATATAATAAGTGTTCCTATAATGAAAGCATTTGTAATCTCCCAATATTTTCAAATAAAAAATAAAATAAAAAGTAAAGAACCAGTTTTTGGTTTTCTTGGTGATAAGGCAAATCACACAAAAATACATAAAAATCCGGGGAAAGTTCAGCTCTCTGTACATTGAACGATGTCTTAATATAATTAAATACAGCTTATGTTTTTTAAGAAACATACCAGATTACTAAGTGAAAAAAAACTCAAATCTACCTTAGGAGCAGATCCCATGAGAATTCATGGCGTATCCTCTCTCTGCTTCTCTTGGTATACTTATTTCTTCCCTCTAAAACATGGCATGCTTTGTCCAAATGCCGGAAGGCATCACCAGAAGTTGTCTTGCTTTACATAGTGATGTCCCACAGAGCAGAGCAAGGTCAATTTCTCAGAGAAGTGTGTAAGTTTACGGTGACGGAGGGAAAGGTCAGGGAACACAAACTGACAGTTGCCACCTCAGAGATGTGGATGAAATAAGGGAAGGACAATTTCCAGAAAAAAAAAGACTCTAGACTATGAGATACTTAAGTCTACCTTTTGTCCCTGATTCAGTGATTTGAAAATAACAAATACATATATCAAGACATTTTTCTATATTATTTAAATATAAAAAAATACCTAATAGTACTTTAAATTTTTACATCATGTGATAAACTATTTCATGCTTTTCAAAATGGTTATGAAATTTGAATCATAGCACTATGTATATCATATCATATTAAATGGGAAAAGCATACCAAATATTATATGTAAAATGAATTCAATCATGTATAATATAAAAGTCTAGTGTAGTAAATCAGTACAGTAGTTATGTCCATGTTGTAGGATTAAAGATGTCATTATTTTACGTCTTCTGGCTGGTTAGAGGACTTTTATCTGTATGACATTTTGATCTGTCAATCAGTGTTGGAAGAGAGTGGGATGCCTGCCATAAAACCAGAGAAATTACCTAATGATTTTACAGTTCTTACATTCAACTTATGTCTTCAGGTTACCTCTTCCCCTGCTGTAATTAAGAAATTATATTTTTACTGCATTTAAAAATATAGATGTTTATATAGAATGGCTTAAACAGAAGACGTTAAGCATTTGATGTGCTTAGGAATTTGTTTTTACTCAAAATCCAAAGGAGACAGAACATTTGATTACACTACTCTTTGAGGTGCGAGTAGATAGTGTTTATTGACATACCTTATGATTTTTATATGCTGTACAAGAATTGGCAAATAACTCATTGAAAACATAATAACTTTTTTAAAAAATTAAAAATAGTAATACTACTCTCAGTTAATCTTACTTCTTTGGAAGATGCATACTTTTAAAAAATTCTTTTAAATCTCGCTTCACTGTGTGGCACCTGTGGCTTAAGGATTAGGGCGCCAGCCCCACATACTGGAGGTGATGGGTTCAAACCCAGCTCAGGCCAAAACAAAAAAAACTGCAAAATAAATAAATAAAATAAATAAACAAATCCTGCTTCACTTCCTTAAAATAAGTCATGGGGTGCACAAATAGCCAGGAGGGCAATGACAACCAAAAAACCAAACCAAAACAAAACAAAAATAGCCAAGTCAGATAAAAAGCAACCAGTGAATTTTGAATTCATTAGATGTCAAATGATATAATTCAAATGATGTAAATTCAAATGATATAAGTGATAATCCTATGAATATAAGATGGCAAACATTAAAATATTTTTCAGTATTGGAAAGAATATATAAGAAAAATAGTAACAAATTTTATAGTGATCTCCGATATTCAATAGAAAAACAACTATTAATTCCCAATGTATTTGGCTGATATTCTAAACACATTATTTGGAAAACCATTGTAAAATTAATAAAATTAACTTAGCTGTATCATCAAAAGGCAAGAATCTGAATCTGAAAAGCTCATTGAGCAAACCTTTTTCACAATGAAGCCACATCTGTAGATGCTGAAAAGAACTCAGGCATGTTAATGAAGTTGCAGAAGAAGTAGGCTGTTTATAGGACTTTTGTCTATACATGACTTTTTGACCTGTCAGTGTTGGAAGAGGGTGGGATGCCATTAAACCAAAAGAATTACCTTCTGATTTTACAGTTCTAGTAAGTTGAACTTATGTCTTCAGGTTACCCCTTTATCTAGTTTAATTAAGAAGATGTACTTCTTAGGTGTGCTACATAGAATTAAATATATTTCCATCTGATGCCCTGAACTCACAGAACATATAATGAAATATTTTTTCAGATGTGTAACATTCTTAATCTTTACCTGCAGCAAGTCATTCAAAATCTCATAGGAAAACTCTTGACAATAACTATGTTGACTTGATTGCAGGAGATAAAGTGGCTTTGTGTAAGAGGACATTTTTCCTTTCTCTATATACTTGTCTGAGTTGCTAACAAGTTCCTATGGGCAGAGGAAAGTTTGTAAGAATGTGTGTGATGTGCATTTTTAAAAATGATTTCTTGTACTCTTCAATCTTGAAAAATTGTAAAAAGCTGCTCTTACTTCCCCTCTTTCTTCTATTTTCCAGTTCTACAGTCCCTTGTGCAAATGCAGTTTAAAGTACCATGTGTAATTCGATAGACATCACCATGGAAAATGAGAAAATGAAAAACCGAGTTTGTGTCTCTAGAGCTACTAATATTTTATTCTAGAAGAGCCCCAGGCTAGATATGAGTCACTGATAAAAATGTATAGCTCTCAACTTTCATCAGGATTTCTAATTTTTTACTAATTTGTGCTAGGCCAATTACAAGTTTTTGTCTTATTTGAGGTTGTCGCTTTTAAGATGTAAGCTCATTTACAAGGACAGAAACTAGTAACGGGAAATATAGAAGTCCTCTCCATTTATAGTCTATCCCAACCTAAAATGGGGAGAATTTTTATAATCTAGACTCCAGAAATTATTACTGGAGTAATGTACAACATTCCCTGTTGCAAGGACCCATTTGCTGCTCTTCCAACAAGATATCAAAGAGTGGGTTTGGGTCTCTGCAGGAGGCCTTTGACTATCAGAGTCCTCATAGTAGACCATCTCCATAAGCTGGGCAATTGGTTTAAACTCTAGAAATTTGTGTCCTGACATAAATGCCAGAAAAATAAGTGATCATTTCTTTGTACTTTCTTCCTCAGGCGGTTTGGAAAGAGAAAATTAGTTTCAAATAGTACCTCTTTATATCTTCTACGTTTTGCCAGTGGAATGCTTTCCTTTCCTTCAAAAGTGTTTATGAAATACATTAATACATACTCACTTTACACAGGAACTCTTGATTTTATATATTTTTTCCCAGCAAAGGATCTTCAAGCCCACTCTTGTGACATAGAATCTCCCACAGATGAGCACAACTTTGATAGTTGGTTTTATTACGTGTATCTAGCCAAGTAAATACAAAATACTACCAGTGATGACGGAATAATAGACAATATGTGAAAAATGTATATTTTATGATCAGTTTGTCTCAGAGAACTATGTAAGCCCAGCCCACCAAATGTTAACTGATTGGACTGGTTCAATCAGTTAAATCAGCTGCTGTCAGAGTAGTATTTTATTAAGGGGAAGGGGTTACAATAGTTCAAAATAAAAAGAATTATTTTTGTTCTTCAAGGCCTACTGAACTTGAGACTAGCAACATGCTGTCATATGTATATGCAAATGTCTATGTCTGAAATGTATTATATTTATAATATATATCATACATACTCATGTGTTTGTCTTCAGTGCCTAGAAAATTGCCTAGTATAGAATTTAATTTATCATTCAGACACATTAAATATTATCCACAATCACACATAAAAAAGCTGTAATGTTATTTGATTAAAGAATGTCAGATGTGTAGTCATTGCCTTCCAAAGTGATTATTGAGGATTTTAATTTACATAGTTTTATTGTTTTCCAAAGACATTTTATATTCACTGAATGGCCACTACTTTGTCTTGTTGATATTCAAGCATGATCACACATGGAAAACTATCAAAATACATTTTTAAAGTAAAACAAAGGACTCTATGAAACAGTACAGCTTGCGTGTTTCTATTTGGATATATAAGAACATAGACAAATATTCTCTAAAAAGTAGGAAAGAGGAAATTTTAACAATAGAAATTACTGGTGATTTTCTTCTTTCATACTTCTTCACATTTCCTAAAGTTTCAAAAATAATTGCATTCTACTTCCATAATTAATATATCAGTAAAACCAATGTAAAAGATAATTTGAAAGCAAAGAGAGAGTGGAAAAATCAATTGTGTATCTTGTTAAGGAATGGATGTAAGCAAAGCCAATCTGAGCTAAACAACAGTTGCAGTGATACAAAGTTCAATCTCTCTTTAACGACTAATATTTAAGTCAGTAGTTGGAAATTAAGTTCTGCATAGAATAACCATCTCATACCATGATCTTGATATTATAGATGAATAAATGATATTCTGCAAGACAGATACTTGTCATAACAGCATCCTATATGTAATGGAATGCTACAAATTTCCTTATCTGATCTAACAACAACAAATACGCAGCTTTTGCACTTTGGTTTTATTAGCATATTTTATAATATTCCACACATTTTTATTTTTATTTCAATGTTCACAACCTTGAGGCTTATTTAAACTTGTTTTACTTAATAAATCAATTTATTCACATAATGAACATCAAATAAATTATTGGCAAATATAATATAATATATATCTGTGTATAGTAACATTTCTAAAATAGGCAAATTAGCATACATAAGCATTTTACCTGATATCTTTGGCAGTTTCGTTTTTATTAAGAAACCCCCAAATTTCAGAGTCTACTTGGCAACTTCTCTAATTTGGACTCAGATTTTTGAGAAGTTTCTAATCAAATATGATAGATTGCTTTCTTTGTTGTTTCTTTCTATACCTTAGCAAAAGTGAACAGATAAGAGGAAAAATATGACTATCTTACCATTGATCAGTAGGTCAAAATGTAGGTTTGTACACTTTTCTTTTTGGATATTTGTTCTAATATATTCCTCATGTGAAAACAAAATTATCTGAAAGGAGTTACTGTTTTGCATATGAAAGTATTACACAGTGAGTTGTGAATTTCATATTGACTTTTCACAGTTAAAGTAATGGAAACTGTGCTTATTGTTTCATGATAATGCTACTGTATATTCAAAATTGATTTTTGATCCAAATCAAATTCTTCCTTTAGTCTTTTTTTTTTTAAATCCAGCAACAATTAATTAATTATTGAATAAACAGGTGTGGTAGCTCATGATGTTAGTTTTATTATTCTGGGAGGGCAAGGCAGGTGGATTGCCTGAGTTCAGAAGTTTGGGACCAGGAAGACCACATCTCTAAAAATAGCTGGGATTGTGGCCAATGCCTATAGTCCCTGCTACTTGGGTGGTTGAGGCAAGAGGATCATTTGAGCCCAAGAGTTTGAGGTTGCTGTGACTATGATGTTACGGCACTCTATAGAGGGTGACAAATTGAGACTCTGTCTCAATAAAAAAAGAATTAATTATTGAATATGACATGCATTTCCTAAGTTGAAGAAAAATTACTCAGCTTGGAGTTTGGTGGCTTCAAAAGGCCTGCCTATTGTTTAGTATGTTCAAATAATAAACATTTTTCAATGTCTCATGACTTCTTTTTGAGTTTCTTATAATAAAGCTTTTAAAGTAGCAAAAATTTCAACAAATGAAAAATAAATCAAGTTTCCTCATTTATTTAAAGGAAAGTTCTTTTTTATTTTAACAATAGGGCAAACATGATTTAGTATGAATAGTTTATGAAGATGATAGGTTTAAAGATTGCATATAGCATTAAATATATTCTTTAGTAGTGCATAGTTTTTCAGACTTGATCTTCCCAGAAAATGAAAAAGAAATATGTCCATTATGGGCAGTGCCTGTGGCTCAAAGGAGTAGGGCGCTGGCCCCATATTCCAGAGGTGGCGGGTTCAAACCCAGCCCTGGCCAAAAATCTGCAAAAAGAAGAAAAAAGAACTATGTCCAGTATGGAGATTAGATACTGCCTTAATGTAACATGAACTTGTTTTTAATTGTAAATGTTTAACTAGAGCCTTTTATCTCAAAGTGTGGCTAGCTGATACCAATAGTATCAGCCTCACCTGACACCTTGTTAGGAATTGAAAATCTCAGCCCCTGTTTTCTGAATTATAATCTTCATTCTATAAGACCTCGGAGACCATTTAATATACGTTAAAACTTTGAGAAGCACTGGTCAATTACACTTTTTTCTATTTTATTCTGAACAGTATCTCAGAGAAGAGGGAAGGAAAGAGACGAGATGTGGACCCCCCTGGGCCTGGGTGTCAGCCTTAACACCTGCCGGTCAAGTGTCATGTCCTATAAGGATACCCACTGAAAACGTGTATTATGGCCCCCATTTAAGTAAATTACAGATAGATAGTTTGTATATTGATTAAGATTACAAATTTGTTAATAAAATTTAAAATCTGGATTTTACTTTTAAATTAGCTCTAAAATTTAGAGAAGACCACCTTGAGATTTCTGGTAGCAAATCTTATAGTTAGTGAGGCATGGTGTTTTAAAATCCTGAAATAAAGAGATTATAATTTCAAAATCTATTAATGGTCATACAAAAAGACCTTGCCTGTTTCTTTGAAGGCAGGGGTGCCCAATAAAAACACGCATGATCAGACTTTGTTGGAATACGTACTCCATGTGTTGAAATAGAGGGATCTCAGAAGGATGTACATAAAGGCAGTGGGAAGAAGGTCATCTAACCCCACAGTAGAGTCTCAGCTGTCCCAGCCAGATACTCTGCACATCCTTTACAATAATGTTCATTTTAGTGATATGAATAGCTTACTTACTGGCCAAGCGGAAAATATGGCTTGTCTTTGAATATTTTCTTACTATGAAGTTGCAGTAACTTAATGTCATTGATTATTCTTCAATTAAAATGAATGAAATTTCATAAACCTGCCATGGTAAAACTCTTTCTTCAAACTACTGTTAAGAAGATATTGTTAGGCATTGGGAAAATATACATTGAATATTTTTGGTTCAAAATGTGTTTGTTTTTTTTTTTTTCCAAGAGAAAGACTATCAGAGTATCTAATAATTGAACATTCTTCCTAAAAGAGGTTATGAATTGATCATCTCCGTTTGTGAATGCTATAGTCCCTCTCTTTTTTTTTTCCTTTTATTAAGGAATATCATGAATACATCTATGCATTTGTGGGGTATGAGAAGATCCAGTCAATTCCTGGGGCTCTAATACTTTGTAATTCCAGGACAGAGGAGGAGGTGTAACTTCCTGAAGAGTTTGCTTTGTTAAAGAGAGACATGAATCAACACATCAACCCATTTTAAATGTTTCTAGCTTCTGCTACTTAATTCAATGAAAGGCAATCATCTAATTTCGGTTGAATTTCTCTTAAATAGTCACACAAGTGCATTCTTGGGACTTGTTTTTTCTTAAAGAATAAATGCTCTTCTAAACTTTCCCTGTATATGTAGTCTCAGAATCATTTTTGGGGGACACCTGCAATGATCAGTTAGTGCTTTTATTTGACATAATACAGAATAAGCAAAATTAATGTAATATATTTCTCTGTTTTAGAAACAAAACTCTACATATGAATGTATGTATAACTCCTCTGTCACCAGACATAAATTAGGGATAAAAATTAAATAGCTACAACTTATAAACTGTTAACATTTGTTAATGTTATTATCAATATTAGATTGCCTATTATTCAATAAATTCTTTCCTCCCTCTGTATTAATGCTACTCCTTCTTTGCCCAAACATAGAAAGAGTTGGAGTTTATATTTAAATTTTAAGTGAATAGCTAAAATTTTCATTTTTTTCACTTTAAATATCTTTTCAGTAGATTGCTGAGAAAGGAAAGCAATAGTTTCTTCAATAGCACATTAAGTACAATTGTGAATCAGGTAATTTTATACTAATGCTTACTTTTGATAGAATCTTCATTCTATCCACTGTTGCTTCTATTACTTAACACTTCCTTACATTGCATTTGAATTTTCTGAGCCTCCAGCCTAAGTAACCCATGTCAACATTTTCTTGCCAGCTCCCAGGTGAAGTGTAACTTCCTGATAGCACCTTGGGACTTGGATTTCTTCATCTCCCTTAAATCCACCTGTTTCTGCTCCTCCTCTTTTAAATGTACTATTCTGTATTGATTCTCTGTTGAGTGAAATCTGATACAAAATCAAGTGATACGAAGGTATAATTTGGTATGGTAATTGCTATCACCCATCTTTTTATGTATATATATATATATATATATATATATACACACATATATGCACATATGTATATTTTTAATATGCTGTTTAATTAATTTCTGAACACTTAATCCAAAAAGACTTACACAAGTGGAAATTACAATTGTCATAACAAATTTCTATATTAAGGTTTAAGGGATAAAATTAATATCATGCTTCTTTAAGTTCATTTGTAGAAGCAAATACATAATCTTTGCCTGGATATTTATCCTAAAATCACAATTTATTCTAGGCTTTATATACTGGCCCAGGACAATAGGGAAATCTCTAGTTTATATGTAAAATAGTGAAATTTGGAGGATCAACTATAAACTCATACTTAGCCTGCAATGGTGTCTCCCAAAAAAATCTTTCACTTACTTTATATATATAACTTTAGCTTGCATTTGTTTTGTGGCTTTCTTTACCTTTATGCCTGCACGCAGTTAGGATACACCAACATCACACTATTTTATAATGCACAATCTCTTTATGGGTCTTTGCATATGAGTTTAATGCATGCATTAAACTGCCTACATTAGATGTTCGTATTTGAGGTTGCGAAGAGTATTTGTTGGTCTTTCACAAACTGATCAAATATTTAATGGGGTTTTGGTTTCAGCTTATTAGAAACACATATGATTCTCACATGGATTACTCAGAGCATAAATTTCCTCACTCCATTTTTTGATGTGAATGTTTTTGAATTCCTATGACTTAATCTCCACCATACCACTATTTCTGTCTTTATAGTTAAGATTTCCGTTATAGTAATGTGCGTCTTTAACTAATAAATCTTCTTTGTTGGCTTTTTTGACACATTTATTTCAAAGCTAAAATGCCTAAAAGAGTGACTTAAATTTATCTTCAGATGGCAATTTAACTATGATATTCTGTAATGTCTTTGCAATGATCCCGTGAGTGTCGAGTCAGCTATTTTAATCAATTGGTTCTTAATTCTATATATTAACTAATGGCAGCTTCAAACACAAATATGTCATACATAAAAAGCACCCCACTATTGTTCCTTTCAAATGCTCACTAAACAAGCAAACAAATGAATGAGTCGGTTCAGTTTTTTGGTTTTTTTGGTTTTTCTTTTTCTGCAGTTTTTGGCTGGGGCTGAGTTTGAACCGACCACCTCTGGCATATGGGGCCAGCACCCTACTCCTTTAAGCCACAGGTGCCGCCCCGAGTCGGTTCAGTTTTAATAGTTAAAGAGGATGTTTCTACCCTTCCTACCCTGCTTTTTAGCCCCTTCAAAGTTCCTTCACTATTAAATGACTATAAATGAAGACTATACTCCAAAAATTCTGTTTGGCCTTATTCTATTTTCCACACAATCTTATTTATCTTGCCTTCTAAACCATATTAAGCTTCCCTCAGATTCTCTGATGGCCTAATTTATTTTCTATTCTTTTTTGTCTATGTGTTGCACCAAGTGCCCACTCTACATTTACAGTTCTGTCCTCAAGCCTTCACTTGACCCATCAATGCCCTTCTCAATCTTCATATTCCAATTTAATGCCATTTTCCCAGAGAGGTTTTCTCTGCCTCTCCTTCCTGTGTGGATTATCTGTTACGCACTCTCATAGCAGTTCTTGTTTTTTCCATGGAGCAGTTATGATAATTGTAATTGAATGTTTAAGTGGTATTTAGTGTTGTTCAAGTGATTATTAGCGTAAAGTCTGTCACTTTCCTAATGCTGCATGAGAACTTTGGCTGTCTATGTGGTTTTTCACCCGAAGTGGAAGAATCTTCAAATAGATATTCTAAGTAATTATTTCTAAAAACCATGAAGATAAAACAACATAATTTGCATTTTAATGATATTATCAACATATGAGGTCTCTAGGGGTTTTAGGGTTAAATGCTTTAGGTGATCATCACCTAAATTTTTGTGCTAATCAAAGAGACATTGCAATATCAAAAAATGTATTGGTTTTTGCAAAAGACGTCTATCATGAACATGACAAAGCAGTTACCTAAAAATATTAGGATGCTTTATCCTAACCTTTTAGGAGGAAACCTGGCCAAATTTTCTAAATTCTTGGTCCATATATTAATAAAGCTTAGTGTGATTAAAAGAGAGGATTTTAATATCTAGTCAGCTGTTTTCTCCTCAGCTATAGGCATTGCTGACTTAAGCAAGTCTGAAATATAATTTATCAATATTAATTGCAGAACGTTTCAATTGCTAGTTCTTCGTAACGCAATGTACACGTGTAACAGGAGCCATTATTTATAATTGCGCTAGATTTTTTAGACATCCCTTGATAAATAGTTTCATTGAGATGTAAATTATTCTATAAAAAGTCAAGAGTTTAGAACATAAAGGAGAAATCCATACCATGTGAAGATTTTAGAATCTGAATTGACAAGCTACTTACTGATCCACTAAATGTCACATAATGCTTTTTCGGCCTTTTTATTAGAATTTCCATGAGAAATGACATTTAGTGGCTAGATATAATTCATAGAAAATGAACATTTTCAGGTTGACACTGATTGATCTGAATAGGTTGATGATACTAGGAATTATATTATGGGAGGGAAGAAAAAATGTCATGACCAAGCATTTCATCTAGAATCCCCACCCTCACATCCTGTGTTATAATCTGGAGGTTTTGCATGTTTCACCTATCCTTCAAGATCTCTCTAAGTGTTTTCTATTACTATAAGGTAGTCTATATTGTAAGCAAAAATGTTAAAGTATAGATTTTATAAACAGTACAGGACTAATTCTACTTCTTACAGCTTTCATTACGCATCCTATATATCCATTTATTAAAAAACAATACAAAGAAAAAAATGAAAAGAAAACCTTAGTGGTGAAAACCAATTTTAGGTTAAAATATGACTCTCTTTAATAAAAAATGATTAAAAGAAAAAAAAGATGTATCTGTTCACTTCATCAACTTGTTTCCCCTTGCAAATGATATAATCCAAAGACATTCTAAATTAGTTTGATAACTGAACTTGTACAGTAAGGTTCTCGAGAACAGCCACAGAAGCTGTCATTCACATAGTGTGAGAGATAGTGTTTCATATATATTTTGAATTTCAGATGTGTTTATTAGTTGAGTGAATTTCAAATATGAAATCTAAAGTAGTAAGACTTTAAACCACAATATGAAATGATCATTAAGTCATCTACAGAAGAGGGAAGGCTGAGTGCAGTCGTTTGCAAGCTTTAAGAAGCGGAATCAGAAAGTAATTACAGTTTCAGAGGCTGATTAATAATGCATTGCAGCTGAGGTAGGCACTGTCCCCTGCCCGTCCTCTTGAATCATTATAAAGTAGCTTGCCAATAGACACAGTATGCGTTGCCACATTTATTTCCATTTTTCTATAATGAACTATTCCTTAAGAGTTGATTGTATGATTCAATAAAAGAAGAAGGAAGAGGAAGAGAAGGAGAGGGAGGAGAAGAGAGCAATGGCATGTTTTTTGCTTGGTTGAGAGCTCCTGGGAGTCTTTCAGTACTTACCCTATTTTCATGCATATGAGGAGAATCACTGTGGCAGGATCCTAGTACCTGCCTGCCAAGAAACATTCTCATCCTACTATGAAATTTAATGATACTTAGTACAACAATGTGCTCAGTGAAAAATACTATCTTCCCTAGCTTCCCATGTGGCTATCAATGGTCCTATAAGCCAGGTCTAGCTGATGAGATTTGAGGGGATGTATACTCGGTAGGCGTCCCAAGAAAGCTGTTCATTTTCAGATGGGCTGATCAGAACTCTAGGCCCTTCTATATGTCCTGTCTTTCTTCCCAACATCCTGGTTCCATACCTGGAGGTGGAATAGCTATACTGTGGTAATAAGGATGAAAGCTAAAAATTGGTGGCCAGCCTTGTCTTTGGTAATTTTGAGAACAAACACTGACTATTCATCTTCCGAGTTCTTGTAATGTGAGAAGAATTATCTTTATGTCACTGGGGTTGGCTTAACCAAAGGCAGCCACGTATGTTTCTCACAGATGCAGACATGAGGAACACAGGACCAGCACTCGCCCATATTGCTGTGGTCATAACACCAGTAGGCATCTATTCTGTCTAGCGTGGGCCGGTCTGTGTAAGCTTGATTTCAAACTTGGGAAAAAGCCATAACAACAGAACAGGTAATAGACATATGTGAGCAATTGCAAAAAAGTCAAATTATAGACAAAAATAGCACTCCAAAGAAGGGATTTTTAAACTATGATTCAAATGTCAGATCTATTTGGAAAATCAGAAAGTGAAGCTTGAATTTAGAATATATTCACTATCAAGTAAAAATCATCATTTCATGTACCTATCCCAATATTAGTTAAAAGTAAATTTTCTATTTTAAATAGTATAGTCAGAGGTTTTACCTGGCCGCTTAAAAGCCACATTAGAACTAAATGGAATCAACTCAGGAAGTTATTTATTTATTTATTTATTTATTTTAGAGACAGGTGTTACTCCGTTGTCCAGGCTGGAGTACAGTGATGCTGTCATAGCTCAATGCCACATTGAACTCCTGGCCTTAAGCGATCAACCCATCCTCAGCCTCTTGTGTAGCTAGGACCACAAGTGTGTGCCACTACATCCAGCCAATTTTTTTAGAGATAAGTGTGTTACTATGTTGCCCAGGCTGGTATTGAATTGCTGACCTCAAGTGGTCCTCTAACCTTGGCCATCCAAATGCCGGGATTTGTTTTCATCTGTTTGTTACTCTTAAATTTTTGTGAATGAGTTGGATCAATGGTTTGGTGGCCGTAGCTCACGGGTAAGGATGCCAGCCACATACACCAGGGTTGGTGGGTTTGAACCCGGCCCAGGCCTGCTAAAACAAAACAGACAAACAAAAAATAGCCAAACATTATGGCAGGTGCCTGTAGTCCCAGCTACTTGGGAGGCTGAGGCAAGAGAATCACTTGGGCCCAAAAGTTGGAGGTTGCTGTGAGCTGTGACTCTGTAGCACTCTCCTGAGAGTGACATAGTGAGACTCTGTCTCAAAAAAAGAAAAAAAGAAAAAAGTTGGAACATTTAAATTAGATAGTTTATACAAAAATGAGGAATTTTAAACCTTCATCTTTAAAATTAAAAAAAAAAAACGAGGAATTTTTATTTCTCTCAAAATAATTTTAAAACTTTAGGAACCTTTGGTCTCCCTCCCAGGAAAGTTCAGCTACAGGTACACAACCTCTGCATAGTCACTGTAATTTGCTATCATTTTTTACATAAACTGTTATGTAAACGCTCTTCTTGTTTTGGCTTGGTTACCCAAGTGTTATACTTTATTTTTTTTTGGCACATAAAAATATTCAAAACTGCCAACATTATTTGCCAAATGAAATTTTTACTTAAATGTGCTATTGAAAGTTTGACCAAAGAATAAATGTAAAATTGAAATGTTTTAATAGTATAATGCCTGTGGCTCAACGGAGTAAGGTGCTGGCCCCATATGCCAGAAGTGGTACGTTCAAACCCATCCCTGGCCAAAAATTGCAAAAAATAAATAAATAAAAAAGTAAAAATAACTGTAAAAAAAAGGAGAAACTAATTCAAAACCAATTTCAACTGACAGCATAAAATCTAATTAACTGATTAAATTAGATAGATAATATTGTCCAGAATAGCTAGCACCTCACCTTTTTTTCCCTCTATTTGACAAAGTGTTTTATGTAGCTGAGCTTTTTGAATTAGTGTTTCTATACAGCTTAAAATGGGAAGCTCTGTAGCCAGTCTCACTAGGGAAATAAATCCATTGTGTATGGAATTACATTTTCTAAACTATGCATTAGCAAACTAATAGGGATCTTTGTGCAGGAAATAGAATGTGCTTGTTTTATGAATGAATGAAGGAATGTGGCTTTTTTGTTTTATTTGTCTTTTAATATTTAGACACTCTTTAAAGAAGCCCTTGCGATTAGGCTTAAGATGCGATAATTATAAGCATACAGGGCACACTATTACCTTCTCATTCACCTGGGAAATTATTTTGCTATTGTTGCATCTGTATTTACTGTGCCAAGACTGAGAACACTCTAACTGCAATGCTAAGACTTTTTAGACATTTAGAGTAATGTGTTGCTTGTATCTGATAGCAATTGCTGTTAATAGTGTTGGAGAAAAATGTAAACATATGAAAAAACTTTTAACTTAGTATTTTGGCAATGGTATTGATTTCACATAAAGCAGGTTTTCAACACAAAACAGTAGTGACATTTCTGGAAAAAATTTAGACTAAGGCCTCGGCGCCTGTGGCTCAGCGGGCTAAGGCACCAGCCACGTACACCAGAGCTGGCGGGTTCGAATCCAGCCCAGGCCCGCTAAACAACAATGAAAGCTGCAACCAAAAAATGGCCGGGCATTGTGGTGGGCGCCTGTAGTCCCAGCTACTTGGGAGGCGGAGGCAAGAGATTCGCTTGAGCCCAGGAATTGGAGGTTGCTGTGAGCTGTGATGCCATAGCACTCTATCCAGGGTGACAGCTTGAGGCTCTGTCTCAAAATGAACAAACAAACAAAAAACAAAAAAAAAAATTAAAAAAAAAAAAGAAAAAAAGAAAATCACTGGCTTAGAGTCACACTATTCTGGGTTGAATCCTGGTTCTGTCATTTAATAGCTGAGTGACCATAAACAATTCTGTAACCTCTTTGAGCTTCCAGATTTCCTTATCTATAAAGTAGATCTAAATTCTATTTCTTCTTAAGTCAGTTTTGGCAAGTTGAATTCTTTTGGGGAACATGTCCATTTCATCTAAGTTGTTAAAATTGTTGAAATTATGTTGTTCATATTTCCTGTTGTCTTTTTAATATCTGAAATACTTAGTGATGTTCCCTATCTCATTTCCTGACATTAGCAATTTGTGCCTACTCTTTTGTTATTGAGAAATCTAGCTAGAGTTTTATGAATTGTACTAATCATTTTCAAAGAACCAACTTGTGCTTTCATAAGTTGATTTTTATCTACTGTATCTGTTTTTACCGTTTTCTGCTCTTTCCACATATTGACTATAATTTTCTATCCTTTTTCTAGCTTTTTAAGATAGAAGCTTCTAAAAAATTAATTAAGCAGATTTAAAAATAGCCGGGCATTGTGGCAGGCACCTGTAGTCCCAGCAACTCTGGAGACTGAGGCAAGAGAATCGCTTAAGCCCAAGAGTTTGAGGTTGCTGTAAGCTGTGATGCCATGGCACTCAACCGAGGGTGACATAGTGAGACTCCATCTCAAAAAAAAAAAAAAAATAGGTGGCAACTGTGGGTCAGTGGATAGCACGCTGGCCCCATATACTAAGGGTGGCGGTTCTGTTTTTTTTTTTTGAGACAGAGCCTCAAGCTGTCACCCTGGATAGAGTACTGTGGCATCACAGCTCACAGCAACCTCCAATTCCTGGGCTCAAGCGAGTCTCCTGTCTCTGCCTCCCAAGTAGCTGGGACTACAGGCGCCCGCCACAACGCCCGGCCATTTTTTTTTTTTTTTTTTTTTGGTTGCAGCCGACATTGTTTGGCGGGCCGGGCTGGATTCGAACCCGCCAGCTCAGGTGTATATGGCTGGCGCCTTAGCCCGTTGAGCCACAGGTGCCAAGCCAGGGTGGCGGTTTTGAACCCAGCCCCAGCCAGACTGCAACAAAAAAACAGCCAGGCGTTATGGTGGGCACCTCTAGTCCCTGCTACTCGGGAAGCTAAGGCAAGAGAATCGCCTAAGCGATTTCCTTTTCTATTCCAGGAATTGGAGGTTGCTGTGAGCTGTGACACCACATCACTCTACCGAGGGCAATAAAGTGAGACTCTGTTTCTAAAAAAAAAAAAAAAAAAAAAAATAGCACTTGGTATTCCCTTCAGCAGCACTTATACTTAAAATTGGAACAATGCAGGTAAGATTAGTATGGGTGGGGGAACAGCACCTGTTTCATAGGGTTTCTATAAAACTAAGTGTAAGACAGGGCTTACAGCATACAGTACCTGTATTCAATCTGAGGAAATAGCCTTGGAAACAACATTTAGGGTATGAGCAACAAGCATGTGACCTGGAGCAAAGAGAAGTGATATCTGGAGACTTCAGAAAAGGACCAAAGCAAGTGTAGATCTTTTTGTTTTGTTTGTTTGTTTATTTTTGAGATAGCCTGTGTCACCCCAAGCTAGAGTGCAGTAGAGTTAGCCTAGTTCACAGCAACCTCAAATTCCTGGGTTTAAGCCATCCTCCTGCCTCAGCCTCCAGACTAGCTGAGACTATAGGCACTAGCCACCACCCCAGGCTAACTTTTCTACTCTTTTTGTTTGTTTGTTTGTTTGTTTGTTTGTTTTAGAGACAGAGTCTCACTTTATCGCTCTCAGTAGAGTGCCATGGCGTCACAGCAACCTCCAACTCCTGGGCTTTAGGCGATTCTCTTCCCTCAACCTCCCAAATAGCTGGGACTGCAGGTGCCTGCCACAAAGCCCGGCTATTCTTTGTTGCAGTTTGGCCGGGGCTGGGTTTTAACCTGCCACCTTCGAGGTTGGAGTCAGCACCCTACCTGCTGAGCAACAGGCACCGCCCAACTTTTCTTTTCTTTTTTTTTTTGAGACAGAGCCTCAAGCTGTCACCCTGGATAGAGTGCCATGGCATCACAGCTCACAGCAACCTCCAATTCCTGGGCTCAAGCAAGTCTCCTGCCTCCACCTCCCAAGTAGCTGGGACTACAGGCGCCTGCCACAACATCCGGCCATTTTTTGGTTGCAGCCGTCATTGTTGTTTGGCAGGCCCGGGCTGGATTCGAATCCGCCAGCTCAGGTGTACATGGCTGGTGCCTTAACCCGTTGAGCCACAGGCGCCGAGCCAACTTTTCTATTCTTAATAAAGATAGGTCTTGTTCTTGCTTGGACTGGTCTAGAACTCCTGAGCTCAAGGGATCCTCCCACCTCAGCCTAGATGAGTGCCAGAATTAAAGACCTGAACCACTGTACCCAGCCCTAGGGCAAGGTTTTAAAGGGTGAAAGGGAGGAAATTTATCAGGCAAAGGGTGCTTGCTGTTTTCCCAGGAGGAAAAAATAGCACATGCAAAGACAAGGAGACACAGTGTCCTACAAACCACAAGTCACAGTCACAGAAGGGGGGGGGGGCTGTGCTGAGTCTCTGAATAGGAGCTGGGGAGTAGGTACTGTGAACTGAGAGGGGAGGGACAAGAGCAGCTAGAAGGGGAAGAAAGTTCTGCCTGGGGAAGTGCAGAGGAGGTGCTAACCATACCAGACTGAGAACAGAGGAAGGAAAGAGGTCAATGAACTCGTGAGGTGCAGACAAGAAGGAACAGGCTCTAGAGGCCTCTCTGAGAAGTACCCCATCTGTTGCCCCAGCCCCCAACCTGATATTGTCGATCCAGCAATCAATGATGACGGGCAGCAGCAGTTCGAGGTTCAGCCAGAGTGTGAAGTAGCTGTCAGTCCTCTTGGAGCAGAGGTAATGCACCACCGTTGGCTTGTCCAGCTTTGCCTCCAGCTGGTTGCCCAAATCACCAGGCACTGCAGAGAGGCATAGGACATGCATTCGCCCTGAGCCTGACAGGCTCAAGAGCCCTAAGAACTTTGAAGTCTGCAGTAGACCCCCACAGGGGCCATGAATACCATGGCAGATCTCTGCACTTCCACATCTAAATTAAAGCACAGTACTGGGGGCAGGAAAACCAAAGAGCAAAGACTTGACTGAGAGGCCATGCTATCATCTTCATGCAGAAAACTTACTTACTAAAAAAAAAAAAAAAGAAAACTTACTTACTGCCATCACATAGCAGGCAAGTGAGAAGCCTGCATGGACACTTGGGAGAGGCCTCACATGTTTTGTGGAAAGCCTCTAACAGTATACCCAAATCCAGATAAAATAAATCCCTTGGATCTTCACTGCAACATCCTCCTGGGCCATGAGGGAGAGGACACTTTCCCATGCTGCGCCTCAATTTCCTTACCTGTTAAATGAGATCTTGGCCTGAATTCCTCCACAAACACACTCCTCAGCATGTGGTTTCTATGGTGAATGAACCCATATGACAGCTGTGACTGGGATACGCTTTGAGACCCCTCTGAGTGCCAGAACCCACAAAGTTCGGCCAAGGCCCTATTGTTACATATACACTCTCGAGTCTAGAGCCCAAAAGTCTTGTACCCACAGCTGTCTTCAAGCTACGGACAAAGCAAACAAGGCCTTATTTACTCCCAGAGAGGGAGTAAGAAACACAATAGAGCATTGGGTCAGCCAAAAGTAAATCAAGAGAAGGTATTCCAGGACAGGCTTGTGGAAGGGAGGTGATAAATTGAAACACAACTAAGCTTATGCTGGCACATGCCACCCTGTTGAGGTCCCCAGGCCTTACTGAAGGCCAGACCCCAGTAAGGTTCCAGAGAGCAGATCTTCTGGAAGGCCCTATCATTGCTGGGAGCTTGTGTTGAAGATAGCCACCCTGAAACTACACAATAGTCCAGCCACAGCGCAGTGGGGCTAGACATGACCATGCCCTAAGGATGATTTTTCTCCACTCAGCCAGCCTGTTTAAAACACACAGAGCTCGGCTCGGCACCTGTGGCTCAACGGGCTAAGGCACCAACCACGTACACCTGAGCTGGCAGGTTCGAATCCAGCCCGGGCCTGCCAAACAATGACGGCTGCAACCAAAAAATGGCCGGGCGTTGTGGCGGGCACCTGTAGTCCCAGCTACTTGGGAGGCTGAGGCAGGAGACTCGCTTGAGCCCAGGAATGGGAGGTTGCTGTGAGCTGTGATGCCACGGCACTCTATCCAGGGTGACAGCTTGAGGCTCTGTCTCAAACAAAACAAAACAAAACACACAGAGCTCTGGGGCCCTTGGAACACCCAAATCGCATTGCTTCAAAGCACTTCACAGTCTATTTACTCCCAATGGCCTCAGTATCTCCCGAACATTTAAGATCCAGGAGCACTGAGTAAAATAGCCAGTGTGGGTCTCCTGGGAATTGACAGGGCGTGCCCTCCTTGTACACCAATCCACCATTCAGGGCACCATGGGAGGCAGGTGGGGTAGCTGCCTTCACCTCCCTTCATGTAGTGGATGCAGAGGTGGGGAGTCCCCATCATAATAGTCTCTGGTGACATCCCTGTGGATTGGACAGGGCAGTGCAGAGAAACTTCAGTCACTGCCTTCACCAAAAAGGAAATGGTCAAAAGAGAGAGAGAGAGGAAAAAAAAAAAAAAAGAAAGAAAAGAAACGGTCAAAAGGAGAAATCACCAGATCTGCTTTACCCAGACATTCCTTGGTCTCTAAAAATAGCAGCGGTCACTTCCTGAACCCCTCTGTGCCTAGAAGGAACTAGGACAAGAGCCATCTATGTGACTTTCACCTCAAAAAACACTGAGAGACGGCTCAGCGCCTGTGGCTCAAGCGGCTAAGGCAGCAGCCACATACACCTGAGCTGGCGGGTTCGAATCCAGCCCGGCAGCCAAACAATACTGACAGCTGCAACAAAAAATAGCCAGGAGTTGGGGTGGGCGCCTGTAGTCCCAGCTATCTAGGAGGCAGAGGCAGGAGAATCGCTTAAGACCAGGTGTTGGAGGTTGCTGTGAGCTGTGATGCCATCACGCTCTACCCAGGGCAACAGCTTAAGGCTGTCTCAAAAAAAAAAAAAAACAAACAACACTGAGAGATAACATCCTTATTATCTCTACTTAACAGATGAGACAAATAGGCAGATGAGGAGACTAGGCTGGAAAGGTAGAAATGGCCTTACTCATTTCCTGTAGTCTCTTGCTCAGGGTCTTCTGAATAATTTCTCTGATCTCCACTACCATTTCGGAACCCACCTCTAGGGAATTTTGATCATCTGATGGCCAAGATCAGATCCCTGTTTTGTGCCCAGGAGCAGCTTGTCCACTGCTCACCATGGAGTCTCCCAGGATTTATGCCAGCAGTCTCATTCCCTGAGAAACTCGTCAGGTTAGGATTCTAGCTGCTCAGTGATTCCAGGTGAGCCTGAAGCACTGCTTCTGTGACCTAAGATAATCAAAGACTGTCTGAATTAATGAATGCAGTTAGCACTAATCCAAGTGGAAAGGCTGTGTGCTAGCCATACACTACGAGCTTCCCAATGCCACATCCTTCAGACTCAAAACTCCATAGGCCCACTGTGGCTCTCCGAGGCTCCCACGATAAAGTCCAGATGACACAACCAGTCAGGAGTCTTGTACAATCCACTCCTCCCTTGACTTAAATTCAGCTAGCCTAGACTGGTCACCTTCCTCTGCCTGGAAGTCTCTCCTGGCCTTAGCTCCAGATATACTCCAAGAAGTCTTCCCTGACACCCACCCACCCAGGTTGGGTTAGTGGACTCTCTGTGTTTACCCAGTACAGGCCTCCTCTCTAGGGATCATTGTTAGTTCTATCCTGCAAACTTGGGGAAGGCAGGGCCAAATCTGTCCAAATCCCAGGGTAAAAGTAGGCCCAGCATCCCCCTGAAACATTTCCTGGCCTGGAACTCCTGGTGGGCCTCCCTGGCATCACCCTACCCAGCAATCCTACACTTCTGTGATCTGCATCATCCCCATTAAAATACTCTGAGCAGAACGAGCATAGGAGGTCATGCTGTAGCAGATTCAGTACATAACTTATGTCTCAGATACCCTTTGCCCTGAGGTGTCCTGGCTGGCCACCGACACAACTCTAGATGAGAATGAAGGCCTGAACAAGGCACTCAAGACTCGGCAGACAGAGGTCTCATCCCTGCCCATCACCATAAGGAAACACTGACTCTCGTGCAGTTGCTAGAATTGTGACCAAGGAGAAGGTGGAAAGGAGAGGTCACTCAAGTCCAAACATAGTCTAGCCCAACTAGGTCTGGTAGGGGTGAGAATACAGGTATGTTCCCCTGACACCTGTTAATGGCTGTTGCCCCCAAACCTTTCCCATCTTCAGCCATCTTCAGTTTCCCTTAGATCTCCTCCTTCAGGCCCAATGCCACTTATTCGATAAGTTGGGAGGTGGGCAGGTGGCCAGCTGGGAGAGCCATCCTTTCCCCAAAGAGCTTCCTTTCAATAATGCCTTCTGAAATACGTGCGGCTGGAAGGATAAAAGGTGACAACTTTCCTAGCCAGGGCCCAGGTCGACGTGAAGAACTCTGAGGCCACTCTACTCACCCCACCAACCCTCAGGAGTGGGGCCAAAGCCCTTCGGTCTTTCCAGCTAAAAATGGGGATAAGGTGAGGCAAGGCTTGGGGCTGACGTCGACATATGGATAAACCGGATGGTAACTCTCCCACCCACGCTTATCTTCTACCCAGGCAGGTGGTGAGAAACTGACCACCCCCGCGCCTAGCATGGCAGGAGGTGGACCCACCGACCTAGCTGACAAAACAGACACCAAGACGCTCCCACATCCAGTGCTTATTAACAGGTGAAGATTAGGAAGACAGCCCCGCCCACCCGCACCCCATCCTGCTGCACAGACCAACCCACTACAAGACGCGCGCCTCACCCAGCACCACCGGGGGATGACGTCGGGCCGGTTGCGCCGGGTCCGCAAGCAACATTAGCAGCAGCAAGAGGAACAGCAGGCCACCAGGCAGCAGCGATGCGCGGCAGGGGCGGAGGCCCATGGCGTGCGAACGCCGCTGAAAGTCCTAGATGCGGGTTCAACGTTCTCTGCTAGAGCCTAGGCTGAGGCGGGGGCGGCGACGCACTTAACCCCGCCGCTCGCATCTCCCGCAGCCGCCTGCAGCCGCCGGCCAATCAGAGCCCGCCTATCCGAAAACAACCAGCCAATAGGAACTCGCCGCCAGGCACATCCCTCCCCGTCGGAGCTAGCCGCTCCGCCCTAGCCCAACCTCCAGCCCGCTCCCTTAACCGCGTTGCACGCCGAGCGCATCGATAGATCCAGGTACACTCTGGCTCCCCAGGCTCTCAGCCCGCTCATCTAGAGACACAGCTCGCGGTTGTTTCTAACCCATCCCTGAGTACCTGAAGTCCACTCTATGCAGCCCTCACCCCTGTTTCCTGGTGCCTCCCTGACCTGGAGGATCTGGATCCGACTGGGCCGAGGGAGGATAGTTGCCCGCAGAGCAACCCTGGTCAAAGCAAGAAGAGGGGAAGTGAGTCCCGGATAGTTCTTGAGCCTTTCGTGACCCAGGGCTAACCAGGCCCTTTGTGCACCCCCACACCAGTTCTTTGCACGCTGCATTTTTAGGGCGTCACCCGGGCAGTTAGGGCGCAGGGTTGAAAGTGGGCTTGACCCTGTGCCATGGTCCATTTGTAAATTCTTCTGCAGAACGGGAAGGGCATCCATTTATAAATTCTTCTGCAGAACGGGAAGGGCATCGGCAGCTTGTCATGGCCCCGCACTCCCATTTCATGTAAATCCAGGGTCCAGAGAAGACACAAACTCTCTGCGTCAAGAATCAGAGGCAAAGACCTGGCAACCGGGAATATGCCATCACCACGGGTCACTCTGGAATAGAGAGACCGGTGTGTTTGGGAAATGAGGTCTTGACCCTCCACACACCCACTTTGAAGGCCCACCTGCACTTGTTCCCAATACCTCTATCCCACCTCTCCTTTCTTCTTGGGTAAGAAGTTGACCGTGGGTTAATCACTCATTATCTTGGCCGGCCTTCCTAAGTTAATATAGTGAAATACTTTGGTGATTGGGGTACCACCCTCTTTTAAGGTCCAACTACCTCCCATCGCTCAGGGCTCTCACTCCCAAAACCCCTGCATACCCCACCTTCACCCTTGCCCCAGCAGAGGGTTTCCGAAGACCCATCTGGTGAAGGGCCAGTGTGAGAGACCTTAAAGACCCTTCTGCCAGGACTAAGAACAAGCAGGAATCCAGAGTTAATGGTTTAGATGGGAGAGGGGAGAGATTAGGAGAGACTGGACCCCCATGGACTCCAGCCACAGTCTGAATGCTTGGTCATCCCAGCAGCATCAGGTGACCATGGACTCCTGGAAGGGTAACCCTGTCCTCAGGAGGGGTGCCCCAGGTGCCCCACCCCCCACAGGTCCTGCAGGTGTTGGGGGCCTTGTCCACTGGGGGAGGGGTAGCAAGGCCTGGCTACCCTTCCTGATGGGTGAAAAGGGAAGGGTTGGAGGTTGCTGTGAGCTGTGATGCCACAGGACTTGATCCAGGGTGACAGCTTGAGGCTCTGTCTCAAAAAAATAAAAATAAAATAAAATTAAAAAATAAAAAATGAAAAGGTAAGGGTCCTCCCTTTTCACAGGGACACTACCATCCACCTTATCCCTCAAGCCGCAGACCTGGAGTCATCCTGGACTTATGCCTCAGCACTTCCCAGTCCCACAACCCAAGTGATCACTAAGTCTTGCCAGCTCTACCTTCCCAAAACTAAACTACCCTCATCCCTATAACAGCCTCTTCCTAATTTCTGCCTTATTCCCAAGGAATGCTCTCTACTCACCAAATTTACACCTTTTTTTTTTTTTTGAGACAGTTTCACTATGTGGCCCCGGGTAGAGTTCCATGGCATCACAGCTCACAGCAACCTCCAACTCTTGGGCTTTAGCGATTCTCTTGCCTCAGCCTCCCAAGTAGCAGTGATTACAGGCACCTGTCACAACACCCAGCTATTTTTTTGTTGCAATTGTCATTGTTGTTTTAGCTGGCCCAGGCTGAGTTCGAACCCACCAGCCTCAGTGTTCATGGCTGGCGCCCTACCCACTGAGGTACAGGTGCTGCCAAGTTTACACCATTAAACAATGTCAGATGCCATAACTCTCCTCTAACCCCACTGGAAAGCCTCCCACAGTATGCATCTCACACACAGGAAGGATCCTGCAAGGTATTCTGGCCTTGTCTCCCCATTTTCCACTCCTCCTCTTCCCCAGCTGCCTCATCTCCAGTTTCAATGGCTTCCTCACACCTGAAACAATCTCATTCCCACTCGGGACTTCTGCACTTCCTATGCTGAGACCACTCTGCATTCCCCAGTTTTGGGGACGTGACTGACTTCTGCATTTAGGCCTCAGACCAGACATGAATGTTGGATTTGAAGCAGCCCTGCCTGGCTTTCATTAGAAAGTAATGGCTGCAAGAGAAAACCGTTCACCTGTCCTGTTTCTATCCCACCCTGGGTTATCAGTTAGTACCTATCCCAGTTCCTGGCACACAGAACATGCATAATAGATGTTGAATGAGTGGTACACCTCTTTTTCTACAACCTCTCTCTTCTAAGACAGGGTCCTAGTACCTGTGAGGCCTAGAGTAGTAGTAAGGGATCTCAGCAGAGATGGAAGTGAGTTCTGGAAAAAATTGGGAAAGAGGGAGGTTCCTGGGGAGGAGAACACTCTGGGCAAAGGCAGGAGGTGATAAAAATCCAGAGACTGGGAAGCCAGACTAGCTGAGTTATCTTCCTTCGGGTGAGCACACAGCCAACAGCCTTCATCTCTCCTGTTTCAGGGCCCTTTGCACTTCCTCTCACGGGCTCAAGCTTCAAGTTCTCTATCTGGAGCAAGTAGATAACTGAACTTGAGACAACCAAACTAAGACCAGGTGTGGTGGTCAAAGCTGAGCCCATTTAGAGGCAAATCAATTCTCCCTAAAGCTCAGTGTGTGAAGGGGCAGATATAGGTTGGAGGCCCTTGTGGTAAGGAGGGTGGCAGATCTCGTGGAACCTCCAGGGTGTCTGGGAGTGGTGTCCTCCCACCTCCCTTTTCTGCCAGGCTCAGCAGACCTCTGTCCCTCTGCTGCCAGGGTCTCCCAGCAGCCTAATACTGGTGCAATTACCACAAAACCCCAGAGGCACAGACTGAGCTACTAACCTGGCCTCTTTATCAGGAAGGCCGCCTGGAGCAGGGGGCCTGGTCATTAGCATGGGCCTGGAAAGATAAGCCGGAGCTTTCAGGGAAAACAAAGGGATGGGTGTGTAGGGACCAGCAGGGAGCTCGCCCACGCAGCAGCCTGGGGACCTAAAGAAACAAGTAGAGCACTGGGTGGGGCAGGCTGAGTGAGCGTGGAGAGAAGTTTACGGCCCTAAAAAACAAGCTTAAAGACTGGGCGGCGCCTGTGGCTCAGTGAGTAGGTCGCCTGGCCCCATATACTGAGGTGGCGGGGTTCAAAGCCCAAACTGCAACAAAAAAATAGCCGGGCGTTGTGTTGGGCGCCTGTACCCCCAGCTACTTGGGAGGCTGAGGCGCTGGCCCCATACTGAGGGTGACGGGTTCGAACCCGACCCAGACCAAACTGCAACAACAACAACAAAAATAGTCAGGCACCTGTAGTCCCCGCTACTCAGGAGGCTGAGACAAGAGAATCACCTACGCCCAAGAGCTGGGGTTGCTGTGAGCTGTGACAGCACAGCACTCTACCGAGACTTAAAAAAAAAAAAACAGCTTGGCCTACTTCCCTTCAGGGAGCCAGTAGTCACTCGAAGCGAAAGAGAACTGGCCGGGGGTGTTGCATGGAGGACACCCTTTTTTACCTCAGTCCTGTCGCATTACTCGCCCTTTTGTGTTACGCTCCGCCCGCTGCTCCTCACCCTGGGTCTGGCAAGAGTCAGAGCGCCCTCTGGTGGGTACCCAGCAGTAGTTTTGCAAAGGCGCGGACAGCGGAACCCTGGAGGAGCCTGGGTGGCCCAGCAGTGGCAGGGGTGGTGGTAGGCCTCGCATTGGCCCCAAGGTCGAATCCTCTTCCACCCCGAGACCCTTTTTTTTTTCTTGCAGTTTTTGGCCGGGGCTGGGTTTGAACCCGCCACCTCTGGCACATGGGGCCGGCGCCCTACTCACTGAGCCACAGGCGCTGCCCGGGATCCTCTTTTTTTTTTGAGAGGGAGTCTCAAGGTGTCGCCCTGGGTAGAGTGCTGTGGCATCACAGCTCACAGCAACTTCAAACTCTCGGGCTTTAGCGATTTTCTTGCCTCAGCCTCCCAAGTAGCTGGGACTACAGGCGCCTGCCACACGTGCAGCTATTTTTGGGGGGGTTTTTTTGCAGTTTTTGGCCAAGGCTGGGCTCAAACCCGCCACCTCCGGCATATGGGGCTGGCACCCTACTCCTTTGAGCCACAGGCGCCACCATGTGCAGCTATTTTTTTTGTTGCAGTTGTCATTGGTCTTTTAGCTGGCTGGGGCCGAGTTCAAACCTGCCAGCCTTGGTGTATGTGGCCGGCGCCCTACTGTCTGAGCTACGGGTGCCACCACTGGGATCCTTTCTGGCAGGGAAGAGAGCCAGGAGGACGCTTTTACAACACACCTAGATGCCCTGGAGGTTCCACCAGATTGAGGGCCCCAGTTTTCCCATACTTGTGGCCCCAGCGCTGGCTACATTTAGGGCTTCAGCCCGGGCAGGCCTCAGAAGGTCGAGGTGAGGATGGAATTTTTGGGAGTGTGCAGCCCATGAGACCCAAACTCTTTTTCCAAATACCTGGAGTGCAGTTTGGCATGCCTGGAATTGTCCGGCTTTGGGGTACTTGCCCACCCCTTTCCAATACCTGTCTCCTACTTATTGATTCATGCTTGATGGGGTTGGCGGGCATTTTTCAGTGAAGCACAGAAATCTCAAGCTAAGTACAGAAATCTCAAGCTACAGAGGGGACCCTGTTTTGCAGGGAAGTGCCTTGAGAGAAGAAAATCTGAAGGAAGAGCTGGGGTTAGCTAAGACCCAATTGTAAAGGCCCTGTGGCCAGAGGTTTACCATTACTGAAATACCCCAAGGCAGAAGTAGCAAGCCTTAGACAACAATTCATTCATTCAGTGCCAGGTCCCGTGATAGGAGTTGAGACTGAGCCTGTCTGTCTTCAAGAATCAGATGATGGCTCAGCGCCTGTGGCTCAACAGGCTAAGGCGCCAGCCACGTATACCTGAGCTGGGGAGTTCGAATCCAGCCCCAGCCCGCCAAACAACAATAATGGCTGCAACCAAAAAATGGCCTGGCGTTGTGGCAGGCGCCTGTAGTCCCAGCTACTTGGGAGGTGGAGGCAGGAGACTTGCCTGACCCCAGGAATTGGAGGTTGCTGTGAGCTGTGATGCCACAGCACTCTACCCAGGGTGACAGCTTGGGGCTCTGTCTCAAAAAAAAAAAATAATCAGATGATGGTGGAGGGGGGCAAGAAATGATTAATAAATCATGTTAGAAGTGGTTTAATTTCAGGGGAGCTATGAGAAGACAGGTTGGGGGACAGGAGTGAAGGTTGTTTAATAATCTTGGGATCATCTGGGAGGACCCACCTGAAAGAGATGAGTTTAGCAGAGCGGGGGCTTCCCGGTTACTGAACAAATTGGTTTTTCCAAGGGTTAGGAATTATCTTGTGATAGGGACAACCAGGGAGGGCGCCTGACAGTTTGGGGGTGCCACTCTATGTTGCCCGACCCATCCCTCAGGTTCATCCCTCAGCAGGGACCTGGACACACATGACTGTGTCTCCAGTGGGAATGCGCTCATGACAGCCAAGGGTGCCACAATAGAGAGGTCACCAAGAGAGAGAAGAGAGAGAGAGAGAGAGGCTTCCCAGAGGAACTGTCATCGAGATCAGCACTGAAAGAGTAAGTGGGACTCCTCAGCAAGAGAGAGACCCCCGTCTGTACTAAAAATAGAAAAACCAGGGTGGCACCTGTGGCTCATTGAGTAGGGCGTCGTACCCATATACTGAGGGTGGCGGGTTCAAACCCCACCCGGCCAAACTGCAAACAAAAAATTGCCGGGCGTTGTGGCGGGCGCCTGCAGTCCCAGCTACTCGGGAGGGTGAGGTAAGAGAATCGCCTAACCCCAAGAGCTGGAGGTTGCTGTGAGCCGTGATGCCACAGCAGTCTACCGAGGGCGACAAAGTGAGACTCTGTCTCAATAAAAAGAAAAAGATAAACCAGGCCAGGCACGGTGGCCCACGCCTGTAATCCTAACACTCTGGGAGGCCGAAGCGGGTGGATTGCCTGAGTTCATGAGTTCGAGACCAGCCTGAGCCAGCGCGAGACCACCCCCCCCCCCGTCTCTAAAAATAGCCGGGCGTTGCGGTGGGTGCCTGTAGTCCCAGCTACTCGGGAGGCTGAAGCAGGAAGATCGCTTGAGCCCAAGAGTTTTACCTTGCTGTGAGCTAGGCTGATGCCACGGCACTTTACCCAGGGCGACAAAGTAACATTTTCTCTAACAAAAAAAAAAAAAAGGGAATGCGAAGGTGTGCGAACGGGGTCATCAGAAGGGGCCAGAGACCAAGTAGTACCCGGACCTCCCGGCAGCGGCGCTAAGACTGACCAGTAGGAGTGAGCACTCAGACGGAAGACAGCAAAGAAGCGACCCCAGTCAACAGAGCTTTAGAAATGCGCGAGGGACGGGGTTGCTGGGGAGAAATGAAGCAGGCTAGGAGGGTCCTGGGTGAAGGCCCCACTCCGCGCCGCGCAGGCGCAGTCCCAGGCGGCAGGGGGAGGGGCCTTACCTCGCAGTTGCGCCCCACCCGCAGAACAAATATTTGACATTCCAGGGTTATCGTGAGGGCGGAGCCGGAGGAGCGACGTTCTCCACTCCCCTCGGACCCGATTCGCTTAGAGCTTCCGGGGGTGGGTACAAGAAGGTGAGTGTCCGGGTGGGCGTCTGGCTAGGGGCTGCCACCGTCCTCAAGAGGAAGTGCTAATAGACCTAAACTGCCCTCCACCCCGGCGAGTAGTGCATTTTCCACTCACTCCCAGTCGCTGAGTCCCAACCTGTGTCACTTCTGTCCTTGGCACCTCAGTTTCTTCAAGCAGCCAAGTGGGAACATGCTGCAGCCTGGCAAGACCACTCTGAGGTCTGTAGCCCCCAAGTACCCTTCTTCCCCGGACATGAGCTGGATATGCGCCCAGGTCGCTGGCTCTCTCCTGTTGTCCACAAGCCCGGACGCAGCGTCCTGCCTGTCCCAAAGCATGAAGTGCAAGCTCCTGCTTTGGTCTTGTGTTGAACTTGACAATCCCTTATCTCAGTCAGGCTGGAGTCGCTCCTTCCCTCCGCGTTATTTAAGTTCTCAGTCACGTAAATGAGAGAAGTGGGGGAAGTACGGGGCGGTCTGGGAACGCACCACAAAGGAGCCTCACCAAACACCCCGGGCGAAAGGGGCGCTGGGAGCCCCCAACGCGGTACTGTCTGAATTGGGCTGTAGGTCCGGGATGGAGGATGAGCAACCTGCACGCGCGTAGATGCAACGCGAGTCCCCCCCGCTGGCAATCTCCAAGCAACAGGCGGGTCGGGACGAAAACAGGCTGGTGCCCTCACGTGGAGTAGGGGTGAGGCTCCAGGCCCAGACTATCCTGCTTCAGCCCCCTCTAGGGTGCAGCTTTCACGAATTAGGGGAGAGAGAAGCGTGTTCTTTTCCCAGCATCGAGGCTTGCTCACCTTCAGCCCATAGACCACGCTTTGGCACTTCCCGGGGCCCGGCTAAGGGCCTAGCATCTGTGTGGACAAGCCGGTCCCCGTGACGTCTGGTGACCACCCTAGAGTTCTAAGGACCCTTGATGATCTCTGTCGCCCTCCCCTATCAGCCGAGCTCTGAGGATACCCACCACAGGCCTCCGGCAACTCCCACCGCTCCCTTTGATCCTTAGTGACTTCGGTCAACCCAGACCTGTTGTCGTGACCCCCACAATCCCTAGACTGCCTCCTGGTGACTTCCACAGGTCCGTGACCTTCACGAACAGGAGAAAGCCTCCGGTCTTTGCACGTTCCTTTACCAAGGACTCCTAGTCCTTGGGAGTGGGAAGAAGCAGAATGAGTTCACCCAGGTGTCAGGGAGGACCAGCTCGGGAAGTAGCAGTCTGGATTCTGAGCACGCTCTCAGACCAGCAGTGTGAGTTCTAGAGTCCAGGGCTGGGTTCTGACGGCCCTCCCCCAAGGTTCCCGGGGCTGCCCCGGTCACGTGGCGGACAGGGCCGCCAGGTAACTCGCCGGGAGAGGGCGGGGGCCGGTAGCCGCCCCGCCTTGCGGGGCGCCGCGGGCGGGTCTCAGCAGCGCCCACTAAGCCAGCCGGGCGGCAGGTGCCGCCCCCGACACACGGCGTCCCTCCCAAGTTTATCCGCGTCTGCTGTGGGTCTGTTGAGTGCGTGCGCCTCGTCGGTCAGCGTGCGTCCGTCCGGGCGCCCCCTTCCTCTGCGGCCATGACTCCGCCGCCGCCCCCGCCCCCAGGCCCGGATCCCGAGGCAGACTCCACTGCGGACCCATGCCCGGGGCCTAGATCATTGGTCGTCCTGTTCGGGGCGACGTCCGGTGCCTTGGGGCCAGACCTGGGCTCCGACGAAACTGACTTAATTCTCCTTGTCTGGCAAGTGGTGGAGCCTCAAAGCTGCCAGGTAGGGTGGAAAGGAGGCGGTGGGGTTCCCAGGGACCTTCAGGGCCCTATGGGCCCGGCAGCTGATCAATTTCCCTCGCGGCTCGCAGGTGGGCACACTGCACAAGTCGCTGGTTCGCACCGAGGCGGCCTCGCTGAGTCCAGAGTGCCGTGAGGCAAGCGGCCTGAGCGCCGACAGCCTGGCGCGGGCCGAGCCGCTGGACAAGGTGCTGCAGCAGGTGAGCACCGGGGCCAGGGTGGATGGCGGCACCGCCGGGCTTCGGGGACATTTCTGGGCAGAAGAGGCGTCAGGAGGCGAGTCCTGGTACGCTGCGACCAACTTGGCCGGAGCAGTAGGACGGGGTCTTGTTTGAAACTTCGAGCTGTTCCTGCGTGTGTGTGTCCGCGCGTGCTGGCCATTCCCGGGGGCGTCTTAGTTTTCAACTTTTACAGGTCTCCACTCTTACTGAGGGTGGGGGATGCAAGCTGCAGGATCCTTCCCTAATTCCCGGCCTGCCGGGGGAAGCCAGGCTGAGACGCCTCTGAGAACCTGCCAGGTCAGGTCTCCCTGAGCAGCAGCCGGAAGCAAAAGGGTCGCAAGGCCCAGACTTGGCCACAGGTCATGGGTCCTTGCCGCCTGCGTCTCTGACTAGCCTGGGAGTTGCAGGAGCGGGGGTGTAGGGCGGCGTCTGCCTCAGAGGTAGACGCCGCCAGGTGTAAGCTGCTCGCATAGGCCTGTCCCGGCCAGCTAGCCAGACGTGGGCGCTGTCCGAATCTTGCTTAGAGGCAACCTGCCTGCTGACTGCAAAGGCCTGGGGTGCCTCCCGCCCTAGGCTGAAGTGGGAGGTGGTTTCCAGGGCTGTTTTCTTTTCCTTACATTACACTCTTCTTCAGAGTAATGAGTGTAAGTCCTTTTCATGCACAAATTCTTTCATCTTCCAACAACTGTGGTGGTTTCTGATGAGGAAACACAAAGATGCTGAAGCTGAGTGTCTTCCAGAAGGAATCCTAGACTGGTCTCCTTTTGGGGAGTTTGCTGTAAAAGAGCCGGGTTGCCTTACTCTTCCAGTCTGAAGTCCTAAAGTGTCACAGAATTGGTAGGAGGAAAAAAAAAATGCCCTAGGGCGGCTCCTGTGGCTCAAAGGAGTAGGACGCTGGCCCCATATGCCAGAGGTGGTGGGTTCAAACCCAGCCCCGGCCAAAAACTGCAAAAAAAAAAAGAATTGGCAGGAGGTGGGAGTATCGGTTTCCTAGGTCTCTTCTTCAGTGGAGGTAGAGGCTGGGGGAGGAGCTGGGAAGCCAGAAGTACCACCCCCTCTATGAACAAACAGCTCAATGACAGCAGGTCGATAGGTGTGGGTCAAAGCTCATGCTGTCCCTGGAGCTTCTCTGCCCCTCCGGTTGGTCAGACTTAGAGGCGGGGCTGCCATTGACCATGAGCCTTCTGGGCCTCAGGCAGGCCTGGGCCTTCCCCACCTGTCTGAGGGTGGTACCTGGTCAGGGACAGGTTTAACCTGCTTTGCCCCACCCCTTCCCACCTGCTTGTCTCATTCTACCAGGTGTTTGCTCTGGCCCCACTCCAGACTTCCGAAGTGTGTGTGATGGGGGCTTGGATTATGTGTGACTGCCCTCATTTGGCCTGGAGGAGTTGACAGCAGACTGGGACAAGGGTGGAGTTGGGGGGATGGGACACCAGGGCCAGGCTCAGCAGGCATGGCCTCCTCCTCCCCAGGCAAAGTAGGGCTGAACATCTGGCTAAACCAGCTTTGCAGCCTGTCTCCTTCCTACCCCAGTTCCTTACCCAGCTGTGAGTCTGTTTCTGTCTCCCCACTCTCTATCCCCAGTTCTCCCAGCTGGTGAGCAGGGATGTGGCTCTGTTGGGCGGGGGCCCCTACGTGCTCTGCACTGATGGGCAGCAGCTGTTGCGACAGGTTCTGCACCCTGAGGCCTCCAGGAAGGTATGCTGCTGAGGGCACAACACGGGGTAGGACTCCTAGGACCCCCGATGTTGTATGGGTGGGCAGGGTACCTTGGTGCTCCCATTCATCCCCACTCCCATGTGTCCCCAGAACCTGGTGCTCCCCGACACCTTCTTCTCCTTCTACGACCTCTGCAGAGAGTTCCACAAGCAACACCCAAGCACCTGCCCTGCCAAGGACCTCACTGTGGCCACCATGGCACAGGGTATCTGTGACCCAGCAAGGTTGGGTGGAGGGGTAGCATTAGGTTATGTGTATCTGCACATGTGCATGCAGTGGGTGGGTTATACCAACACATGCAAATCTGCATTACATGCTGAGTCCTTGAGTGTCCTTGTGACATTGCACTAGGATAGGTTTGCAATGGGTGCATATGTCTATGTATGTCTGGGCTGGGGACCTGTAAGTACACACATGAACTGAGCCAAAATACATGTATATGGTGGGTTTCTGTATGTGTCTATAGAGGGACTAGGGCCCACTTGTGAACAAGATTAGTGCTCATGTTGGGTGCCCCAGAGCTCTCATGCTGGGATTTCTTCAGTGTCACTTCTCTGCCCATAGACTTGGGACTGGAGACAGATGCCACAGAGGATGACTTTGGGGTCTGGGAAGTGAAGACAATGGTAGCCGTCATCCTTCACCTGCTCAAAGGGCCCAGCAGTAAGATTCCCCTCACTGCCTGATGTCTGCCTACTACTTCCTCAAAGTTCTACCCAGTTGTGACCTTCTCTAAGAGACTGCAAGATGAAAGCACCTTTGTCACCTTCTCCTCTCCCTCAACTGTCCTCTTTTTGCAGAGCTTGGTGGGGAAAAAACACCCTCCACCAAACCTTCCTGACACCCATGCCATCTTCTTTCAAAGGTCAATTGTTTTTGGAGCCTGAGGCGATAAAGCAGAAATACGAGACAGGGCCTTGGTGAGTGTGGGAGCAGGGGCAGGGATGAAAACAGCTGGACAGCTCTGACCCTGTGCCCTCCTCTCACAGCAGCAAGGCTGATGTGGTGGACAATGAGACTGTGGTCCGGGCCCGTGGGTTGCCCTGGCAGTCATCAGATCAGGATGTGGCTCGCTTCTTCAAAGGGCTCAACATTGCCAGGTGAGTGTGGCAGGAGGGGTGGGTCCAAGAAAACAGACCTAACCAGGAGGCACTAACAGCACTGGCTTCACAGGGGTGGTGTAGCACTTTGCCTCAATGCCCAGGGCCGCAGAAATGGTGAGGCCCTCATCCGCTTTGTGGACAGTGAGCAGCGGGACCTAGCGCTGCAGAGACACAAGCACCACATGGGCATCCGCTATATTGAGGTAGGGGTTTGGGCTGGGGGTGGGGCAGGGCAAAACTGAGCCAGGCCTGAGACCCATGGGCTATTCCCTCTGTACCCACAGGTATATAAAGCTACAGGGGAGGAGTTTATAAAGATCGCAGGTGGTGAGTGTGCCCTCAGCAAGTCCTGGCTCTTGACCCATCTCCTACTTCCCCACTAGCCCTTGTCTCTCTGCTCCCATGTCAGTTGGTGTTCGGAAGAGCACAGGTGAAGTCAGCAGGTGACTCCCATGTCCTCTACCCAGGCACATCACTAGAGGTGGCTCGTTTCCTGTCACGGGAAGACCAAGTGATCTTGCGGCTACGGGGATTGCCCTTCTCTGCTGGGCCACCAGACGTGCTGGGCTTCCTGGGACCAGAATGCCCAGTGACAGGAGGTGCTGAGGGGCTGCTCTTTGTGCGCCACCCTGATGGTCGGCCAACCGGTGATGCCTTTGCCCTCTTTGCCTGTGAGGAGCTGGCACAAGCTGCGCTACGTAGGCACAAGGGCATGCTGGGTAAGCGATACATCGAAATCTTCCGGAGCACTGCAGCTGAGGTGCAGCAGGTGAGTACCCAGGGCTCCCTACACCCTATGTATAGGTTCTCCAGGGGTGACCCTTTGGTCCCCTATGTCTCCGCTCTGCTTGGCATGACCAGCTTGTGGCTGCCTTCCTTACTAGGTTCTGAACCGTTATGCATCTAGTCCACTCCTTCCCACACTGACTGCCCCATTGCTGCCTATCCCCTTCCCACTGGCAGCTGGGACAGGGAGGGATTGCATACGCCTTCGAGGCCTGCCCTACACAGCCACCATTGAAGACATCTTGAGCTTTCTGGGGGAGGCAGCGGTGGACATCCGGCCCCATGGTGTGCACATGGTGCTCAACCAGCAGGTGAGGCACTGTTGGTGGGGACACACATATATAAGAAGGGGTGTGTACCAGGGCTAAGGCACTCTTGCACACAACAAACTGCTCATAAAATACGTGCACAGGGTCGGCCATCGGGCGATGCCTTCATTCAGATGACATCAGCAGAGCGGGCCCTAGCTGCTGCTCAGCGTTGCCATAAGAAGGTGATGAAGGAACGCTACGTGGAGGTGGTCCCCTGCTCCACAGAAGAGATGAGCCGTGTGCTGATAGGGGGCACCTTGGGCCGCAGTGGCATGTCCCCTCCGCCCTGCAAGCTGCCCTGTGAGTGCCCCAGGGGTTGGGGAAGAATGAAGCCTGTGAAGGCCTGGCTGTTATAAGCTCCCACTTTGTATAGTGGGGACTCTTTTCTGCTGCCCCACCCAGGACATTGCTGGGCTCTGTGCAGATGCACTTTCTACTTCTGTTTCTAGGCCTCTCGCCACCAACCTATGCCACCTTTCAGGCCACCCCAACCCTCATTCCCACTGAGACAGCAGCCCTATACCCCTCTTCAGCACTGCTCTCAGCTGCAAGGGTGCCTGCTGCCCCCAGCCCTGTTGCCTACTACCCAGGTCCAGCCACTCAACTCTACATGAACTATACAGCTTACTACCCAAGGTACCCTGCCACTACTCCGGTCCCACTCCTTGTCCTCCTGCCTTAGGGGAGTTCATGATCCCCTTCTGGGCCAGATAACCCAAGGTGTATTGGGAGATTTTGTACTTTATCCTGAGATGAGAAGGGAATAACATTTGTGAGCTGGCTGATGCCATCTATAAAATACATTGGAAATGACTGTGTAGAGGGAGGGGTTTTATGAGGGGGAGGAGGAAGAACTAAACTAAGCACAAGGCAGAGGCAGGGGAGGAGGGAGGCAGGTTTTGGTCTAGGTGGGAATGCACTACTAAACCTATCTCTCTCACCCTAGTCCCCCAGTCTCCCCTACCACTGTGGGCTACCTCACCACACCCCCTGCTGCCCTGGCCTCTGCTCCCACCTCAGTGTTGTCCCAGCCAGGAGCCCTGGTCCGCATGCAGGGTGTCCCATACACAGCTGGGATGAAGGATCTGCTCAGTGTCTTTCAGGCCTACCAGGTAAGATTGTGTGACTAGAGGGTTTAAGGGCTTGGCTGAACCTAGAGCTCTCTGCCTTAAATCTGTGTTCCTTCTGCAGCTAGCCCCTGATGACTACACCAGTCTGATGCCTGTAGGTGACCCTCCTCGCACTGTGTTACAAGCCCCCAAAGAGTGGGTGTGTTTGTAGGTGAAGAAACCAGGAGGTAAGAGCTAGCTGATGTCCTCAGCTAACATGCCTCTCCTACGTCCAGAGGACCAGCCCCCTCAACTTGGTAGCTTTTTGCTGGCTTGTCAGAAGGCACCTCGATAAGCCCAAGCTCCAGTTCCATCCTCCATTCATTCCTCTGCCTGTTTACCCCAAAGATGATGGTTGGACCCTGCATGATGCAGGTCTAGAGGTGGAACGGGCTAACCTGCTCCTGATGGCCTGAGCTGGGCCTCTTGACTGGCACCTAGAGAGCCTTTTGGTCTGCCCTGGCTATGGTCCATGCTCAGAGATATTGTGGGACTGACAGGTCCATAGCAGGCTTTCTTTTTTAAAATGTAAGTTCTGGTGCCTTCAATGTATGACTCCTGGGAGAATCAAGGGTCCATCTGGGCCTCTGAGTAAAGATCCCAATGTGCTACCTCTCTCTGTTGCTCTGGTGAGGGGGAGGCAGAGAGAGCCGGCCCCCACACTCAGGATACTTGGACCTCAGAAACCATGTTGTGCCAGGAAGGTCCCACCTAAGGATGCTAGCCCCTCACTAGCACAAGGAGTATCAGATGGCAAAACTGCAAGCTATTTTGATGGACTATGCTGCAGTATCCCCAGAGGACACTAGGGGGCAGAAAGCCCACACACAAAAACTCAGGCTTGAATTTTAAAAGGGACTTTTCTGCCAACTTTTCATGCACACTTTGGGAAGGCCAGTTGTCCTGAACCCAGCAGACACTGTGGAATGTCCTTTGCACCCATTAAAGGGTGCAGAACTGAAGCCTCGGAAAGAATTTGGAACTCTATCCTCTCCTCTATAAAATAAACAAAAGTTCCTGACCAAATGGACTTTGTAAAGATTAAGGGGTTCCACACCAGCCCCAGGCGGAGGAAAACTCAGACAGACTAAGGAGACTTTTGACCTGTCACCGTTTATTATTTCAGCACTATTAACTGTGGAGCCTGAACTGCTGGCTCTTCTTCCCTTTGTATTTGTGTAAGGAGCAATGCACTCCTATAAAAGATTTTGAAATACAAAATGTACAAGAGAACACAATCCCAAGTGCTGTAAACATAACTGAAAATCAGTTCCTTTACTAAACATCCTTTTTACAAAATACAGGGTTTCAACTTGAGCCTGTGTGAGCCTCAAAGATCTGTTCTGAATATCAAAAATAGGGCTTCACAGCCAGGCCCAATAGAGCTCTGGTGACAGTGACTGGCCCTGGGTAGAGTGGTATGCAACCTAGGCAGCAGCACCACACGTGAACTCAAAGACATCTGTTCTTTTTAAAGCTGTTTTCAGCCATGTTTCTCCTGTGCATCTCCAGTAAGCAGAAGGCTGCTCACTCTATTCCTCAACCCAAGACCTAGCACAGGTTGCAAAAGGAAGGGGTGAGTGCTGCTACTAGAAATCACTTTGCATAGTACAATGGCTGTGTGCTTTAATACCACTGTTGCATAAAAATTAAAGTCTTTATCTACAAAGCCAAAAAATATTAACTCTTATACCAGAGCTTTTACAAAGCTGATATAAAACTGCTTACATAGTATATAAAGCTCTATTTTAAAATTTAACTTTTATTTTAAATAGGAAAGCATTTCTAGAGCTACAGGCATCAAGGTATTTAAAAGGCATCAAAATTTGGTGCATAGCAACTCTGGATCATAGGCTTTTATTCTTGAGGGCAACAAAACAGCCCCTAGAGGGGGCTACAAGAGCTTTCCTTGTAAGATCCCTCATATGAGGCAGCTACACTATGGGCAGGTCTGGCCGTGTCTCTGGAATTTCATCTGAGAGGCCAACTTCCTGACACTCCAAAGGAAGCTGTGATCTTCCAACCATAGGCCCTGAAATGAATCTTACCGTCTTACACTCTGTGACACAGATGTACTTTCAAAGAAAATTTGGAAGCACCCAGCTTCGAGAGGGGCCAGAATGATTTGCTGAAGGATAGTTATTTTTCTCTTTATTTTAAGGGGAGAAATCTAAAACAGGTTTTGTTTTTTTTTTCTCTTAAGACCTTACTTCTCATCCTGTGTAAATAGCTCCTACCCTATTGACAAAATGTAAAATGTAGTAGGTAATGAGCTGGTCCCCTTGCCAGGCTTACACTGGCCTCAGTAGAGTTAAGTCTCGGTATCTAGGGCCTGCAGTCCCCTGGAATAATAGCATCAAATCTTCAACCAGCCCAGCATACTATCTCATCTATAGGTACTCAAAAAATCAGCTTCCTGAATAAATGAAAGTACCTTATTTCATCTGAAAACATAATGCAAACTTCAGGGGCTTTGAAATAGGCACAGGAAATAACATTGCATTGGGGGAGGGGTAAGGGCAGGATTTTAAAAAAGTACCCAACTTGGGCATCTCCTTTGGTAGACAGCAGTTTGGAGCTTCTGCTGGCTCTTGCCTTGGATGCCAGTCTCATGGTAGCAGCACCAGGGTGTCTTTGGTGTGGAGGGTCAGGACATTGTGTTTGGGTGTGCTCAAAGCCTTTTGGGGGAAAAGTCTTTTTTGGGGGGGGGGGTTATACAGACAGGGCAGGGTAGGCCAGAATCATTTCGGGCTGTAAACAGAGTGAAGGAATAAGCCTCCCATGCCTGCGTGAATCTTAAAATCTTCCCATCTGGAGCCTTGCATTTTCTCTGCTTGTCCTGCTCAGCATTGCTTAGTTTTTGACATAGACTGCCCTCTGCAATGCTGCCTAACCCACGATGGCACTGTGGCTTCAAAGGTTACAGAATAGCCAAATACAGATGCTCCTGTTTAGAAAAGGTTCTGAGACCTCAGAACATACTTACTAGTTTTTAGGATGGCAGGAAATGAAAGCAACCAAGCTAAAACCCCACCTTTCAAAGTCACCTTACTTATAGCCACTCTACCCAAGGTCCTGAGGAAAAAAAACAATTTGAACAAGGAGCCAGTATGGAGAAACTGCAGGAAGATTACCTAGAAAGATACAAAAAGGCTACACTCTGGAATGTCTTCTTATATTCCAACACTTCAATGATGGAATGGTTTCTTCTTATTTCATCTAACAACAGTTTGCTTTTATAAAGAGGTATGAGCTACATTTGGCTTTATTTCCTATGAAACTATGAAAGCCTTCAGGACACATGTTGAGTTTCTGAAGCATAGGTGTGGGCTTGGGATAATTTTTTCCTTTTTCTTTTTTTCCGTTTTTTTGCCTCTGAAAGGTTTTATCAAAAGTTCGTATTTTTAAAATATCATCAAAACTAAAGGGCCCTTCAAATGACCACAAAACAGTACAAATCACCAATCCTAGCTAAGTAACCAGGGGACCTACAAAAGCAGCACCTCTGAAATGGACAGCCTGCTGCATTCACACTCGGAGCACCCATTATATAAAAGTATCCTATTTAAATATAAAAAGCAAAGCTCAAACAGCCTATGCTGTTCCTCTTCTTTTACACCATCTATCCAAGGCCTGAGGTGGAGGAATGTTGCTTTCCCCACAAATGGTAAGTTCAACTCCAGGTCACAGTCCTGAAGGCCGGAGAGTTGAAAACCCAAAGTCCAAGGAGAGAAACATGATGAGAAGTTGGTGGTAGACACAAGGCTGCAGTGTGCAGTATTAGAGCCCAGTAGATCTTCCTAAATCCAGGGACTCAGGACCTAGGAGGGGAGTCTGTCTGCTCATTGTTGTTCCTTGGGAAACAGAAATCTGGGACATATCTCTCCCAATTATCTCATTCACTGAAAAACAATAAAAAGGATAGCGATTAATGACCTCTGAGTGACTAACCATCTGATACTCAACCCTGAGCTCCACCTCAGCCATTTCTCTTCCCATGACTTTCTATAAAGGTAGAGGCGTGCCTGAAGCCTCTCTCCAGCTGAGTGGCATGAGAGACGGTAACATCATCACACAAGCTGCTCCAGACCCCTCTTTCTTGCCCACTCAGTTCAGTTTGGGTTGGGACGGAGAATGGCTGAAAGAACAGGAAACATTCTTACCCTTTAACCCGAAAGCTCATGCTCTAGAATAAAGGATAGAGTAATTAAAAATAAGGGTCCAGGCTCGGCACTTGTAGCTCAAGTGGCTAAGGCACCAGCCACATACACCAGAGCTGGC
>CAUYRH010071718.1:0-20168 GCA_963574655.1 Perodicticus potto
GGGCTGAGTACATTGGATACTTTTTCTTCCATTCTTGAGATACTTTGCTAAGAAGAATATGTTCCAGCTCCATCCATGTAAACACAAAAGAGGTAAAGTCTCCATCTTTCTTTAAGGCTGCATAGTATTCCATGGTATACACGTACCACAATTTATTAATCCATTTGTGGGTCGATGGGCACTTGGGCTTCTAAGTTAGCTTTTCTTAAATGAGGAACCTATATCCTGCATTTTTACTGCTGGCTATACAGCTCAGTCAGCTATTTTCTTGATGACAACATTTTCCTGGATGTTTTCATTCTTTATAAGACTGGTTTAAATTACAAACCTAAACTAACATATAATCAAAGCTATTGTTTTGCTTTTAAACATACCCTTTTAGATGTATCTGAAGTTAATCCTCACACACACACACACACACCCAAAATGCCACTATTGAGGAGTGTAAGAAAACAAAAATCATCTCATTGTTTCCTGAGTCTATTTAAAAATAGTTGTAACTGGAGAGAAACAAAATGTTGAAGAAAAATACAGTAGTTTCCCTTAACTCACTGCACTCTTCTGATACTGGTACAGCTAACATAATAACCTTACTTGGAACATACAAAATAGAATAAATTGAACAGAAATAAATTAAACAGAAATGGTAACAGAGCTCTTAATTTCCCTTCTTCATGGAAAAAAATGACAAAATGTTTCTTCTGTTACAAAGGTGCCAACTTTTACTTCATCAGGCTTTCCCTAATCTCTCTCCACCAAAAAAAAAAAAAAAAATTCAAACTCTCACCTGAGGGCAAAGAATATAAGTAACTTATTAGTAACTAGTAATAGGTTACTTATTGTAAGAACTAAATAAAGCTTGGCACCATAGCACAGTGGTTAAGGGCGCTGGCCACATAAACCTGGGCTGGTGGGTTTGAACCTGCCCTCTGCCTGCTAACCAATGACAACTACCACAAAACAAGAGCTGGGCATTGTTGTGGTGGGCTTCTGTAGTCCCAGCCACTTGGGAGGCTGAGGAAAGAGAATTGCTTAAGCCCAAGAGTTTGAGGTTGAGAATTAAAAAAAAAAAAAAAAAGAACTAATTAAAATATTAGACAGCAAAAGTAGATGAGAATTTGTGTTATTTTTATGCCTTCTTTAAAAGCAAATAAAAAGTCTCAAAAATAAAGTAGATATAGTTTCCCAAGTAGAAATATCCAATCTTTTCATTACTAAAGTGGTACTGCTTGTATGCAAAATGTCCAGGTACATGTAGTCTTTGTGACACATTTGAAGGGTAAACTGTTGCCAAACCCCGTCAGTTCTCTCCCTGGAGAATCCTTCTTGAGTAAAATCAGCAATAGTATTGAGCCGAATATACCATGCGGAACCTCTCTATGTACAATCACAGATTAGAATTTAAAGCTATTTCAGGCATCCAGCTTCAAAGGCAAAAATGATTTACAATTGTGGTTTTGTCATCACACTGGTTCATGTTTTACAGGTCAAAGGTAATAGAGAAGGGTTAACAGGGAATTATGTGGTTCTTGGTGAATACTCATAGTATTTGAACATCTTAATTTTGCATTGTTTTATATCGATTTGTGTATCATAGTTATTTATGAGTCTGTCTCCCCAAGTAGATTGTAAGCACCTTCAGATCACAGATTGTATTTTATTTATAATTGTTTCCCCAATGTTTAGGACATTGCTAACATACATGTTAGGCAATCAGTATATAAGATGAATAAATGTTTTAACAAGTAATATTCCTGGTAATTTGCTAGCTACATTTAGTTTCAAATTATTATTTGACTAGTGGCACATAGCCCAAGTTACTTGTACTAGTCTACTTTACCAATGTTAAAATAATAAGTATATAACATAATAGCTTCTTAAAGATTTCTATTTCTATGGAGAATGAAAGAATGAAAGAAATAAACCTAAGAAAAGTTATCTCAGGATATCATGAACAATACTTGTGCAAATTACACAGAGGCCATTTGGATTACAGTTTCCAAATTAATAAGTGGGCCTTATATTCTTTTTATTTTTAGAGACTGAGTCTCTAGCTATCACCCTGGACAGAGTGCGGTGGCATCATAGCTTACAGCAACCTCCAACTCGGGCTCAAGCAATCCTCTTGCCTCAGTTTTTCTATTTGTTAGTAGACATGGGGTCTCGCTTTTGCTCAGGCTGGTCTTGAACTCATGAGCTCAAGCAATACACCAGCCTCGGCCTCCCAGAGTGCTAGGATTACAGGTGTGAGCCACCATGCCTGGCCCTCATATTCTTATTATCTGCAACTAGTAAAACTATGTGACATACAAAGATCCACCTGCAATTCAGTAAAATACAAAAGGCTTCAAAAGGAGTAAGATGCAAAGAATGCCCAGAATGGATTCTAACCTAAGGTACTGGTAGTTGTATGGTTAACCACTTTGAACTGCTGGGCAAAAGATGGGTCTTTGACATGGAGGATGAAGTCTAAGAGGGTGAAAGCCAAGAAAATATCATGAGAAAAGAAAGCAAAAATGTTTAGATAGCTTTAAAAAAAAAAAAAAAGCTAAAAGTTTCATGAACTCCTGAAATAGTCCCTAACTGTCCTTATTTATGTGAGGTCCACTTCATAATGATCTCAATACAGGCATTTCTGTTAAAAATGTCAAAAATGTTTTCCTGAAAAAAAATCTTACTTTCCTGCAAGATGCACAAAAATAAGAAGTATTTTTGCAAAAAACAACATTAGGGAATAGACCAGTTAAAACCTACAAACAAAAACAGTATTAATCTTTATAAAAGCACTAGTATAGTTAATCTCTTCTAGCATTTGCGCCTAACATCAGTGCCAATCCTTTGTAACCATAAACCCTAAGGCTTGTACTCTCTCCTAGAGATGTACTCTTAGAATACATTACTTATGGACCAATTTTTTTTTTTTTACTGGATATGGATTTCTTTTTCTTTTCTTTTCTTTTCTTTATTTTTTGAAACAGAATCTCACTCTGTTGCCCAGCCTAGAGTGCCATGGCATCAGCCTAACTCACAGCAACCTCAAACTCCTGGGCTCAAGCCATCTTCTTGCCTCAACTTCCAGAGTAGATGGAACTCAAAGACCATTTTAATCAAAATTAAAAATCAGATCCATTGGGCAGTGCCTGTGGCTCAGTGAGTAGGGCGCCAGCCCCATATACTGAGGGTGGCAGGTTCAAACCCAGCCCCAGCCAAACTGCAACAAAAAACAGCTGGGCATCCTGGCAAGTGCCTGTAATCCCAAGTTACTTGGGAGGCTGAGGCAAGAGAATCACCTAACCCCAAGAGCTGCAGATTGCTGTGAGCTGTGATGGCACAGCACTCTACCGAGGATGACAAAGTAAGACTCTGTCTCTTAAAAATAAATCAGATCCATTAATTTGCTGTTTTAATATAGGGGAAAACGTCTTTGCAGCTTCTTCACCTGCATTTTCAGCTTCACTTCAGCTCAACTTCTGAAGCTCCCTGCTATGCATATGATAGAACTAAAAGTTAATGTTCCAGAGCACCACTGCTTGATAGAACTTTCTGTACTGACAGAAATGTCATATATCTATGCTAACTAGTAACCATGGCTATTCGTGGTGATTAAGCACTTGCTATGTGGCCAGTGAAATGAAGGAATATTATTTAATTTTACTTAATTTTAAGTCAAATTTAACTAGTGACTACCATGTTGGATAGTTCAGATCTAGGGTTTATCATCTTACCAACTACACTATGTCTTGCAAATCCTTGCCATCTAGGCAGCACATCTGAGGTCTATATGATCCCCTCTCACGCACATAACGATATCACTTTCTCGTTCTCATATTTCATAACGTTCCTGCTTTCTCAACTCTCTGATTACACTGATCTTTCGATTATTTTAACGTGCCATTTTATTTCTATTTTGGGGGCCAAAGAACATCGTTCTTTAGGCCCTCTTGCATCCCAATCCTTTGCATAACTTGTAGTCATTTTTCAGGTCTCAGCTAAACGTCACCTTCTTCAAAAAGCCTTCGCGGGCGGCGCCTGTGGCTCAGTGAGTAGGGCGCCGGCCCCATATACCGAGGGTGGCGGGTTCGAACCCCATCCCGGCCAAAATACAACAAAAAAATAGCCGGGCGTTGTGGCGGGCGCCTGTAGTCCCAAGTACTCGGGAGGCTGAGGCAAGAGAATCGCCCAAGCCCAGGAGTTGGAGGTTGCTGTGAGCTGTGTGACCCCTCGGCACTCTACAGAGGGCGACGAAGTGAGACTTTCTGTCTCAAAAATAAATAAATACATAAAAAATAAAAATTGAAAAAAAAAAGCCTTGGCTGACCCCTGGTAATCTGTATTGGATTCTCCCCATTCCTCTGTTCTCTCATTTATAACCTTTTTCCTTGCTATCACTTACGACAATTTGTAACCATCAGTTTATGCGTTTAACGTCTTTCTCGAATATAGAAACTGAGTCTATTTTGTTTACCAGCGTATCTCGGTACCTAACCGAGTACTTGGCTCACAGCAAATATTTATGTGAGGGAAAAAGGAGAAGAGACCCAGGTACATCCTAGGGGTATCAGTCAGCTCCCCAGCTACCAGACCCCGGTCCTCACCCACTAAGTACATTTGGCCTAAAACAGACTGGGCGCAAGGACGCCTCGACTCAGTTCGGGGCTCCCTCCTCTCAACCTCCGCTACATACAGCCCGTCTTCAAAGACAAACCCGGCAGCGGCGGAGTCCCTGTGTGCGCCCGCCCCCACCTACCTTGGACACCGAGGACGTGGCCATGATCTTAGCAGCCCCGCGAATGCCAGCTGCACCTGGGATTTCCCGCGCGCCCTCGCGGCCGCAGGGCAGAGGTCAGCGGCGGGGCAGGCGGTCCTCTGATTGGCTAGCGTCTCCTTCAGACGGGCTTCCGGCGCGCGGAGGCGGGGCGGGCAAGAAGGGCGGCGCGGGGTCGGTCGACGGGCTGCGGCGCTCCTGCGGCCAGTCATGGCGTGCGGCTTTCGCAGGTCCATTGCCGGTCAGGTACGGATACCGGAGCGGGCAGGAGGCGGGGCCCGCGGAGCCGTGGACTCCGAAGCACTTTCGCCGCTGCGGGCCCGGCCTCAGTAGGCGGGAGGGCGGGTTCCGCCGGATAGTTTGCTGCCGCCACCTCCTCACCCTCCCCGGGAGCGGCTGGAGCGGCGGAGCCCAGCTCGGAGGGTCGGGGAAAGCCCTGAGAGGCGCTGGTCTTTGTCGTCTTCCCGCCCGCGGTTAGGATGCTTCCCTGAGTGGAAAGTCATCAGGCGGTGCTGGACCCTGTGAGAAGTTAGGGTTCACGACGCTTAGTGAAGTGGATAATGGATCTGAATCTCCGTAAGGGAAGGGTCTAATTAAAAAGCTGGCATTTCTTCTCTAGTCTGCCCTAGGGTTATTTTTCATAATTCCTATAGGTACTTGAGGTATCTGAGACCTAGTTTTTCTTGATTCAGAGTCATACTTGAACACCTCTGTAAGGAAGAAGGGCATTAAAAATGGTAATACTGGCTCGGCACCTGTGGCTCAACGGGCTAAGGCGCCAGCCACGTACACTTGAGCTGGTGGGTTCGAATCCAGCCGGGACCCGCCAAACAACAATGACGGCTGCAACCAAAAAATGGCCGGGCGTTGTGGCGGGCGCCTGTAGTCCCAGCTTCTTGGGAGGTGGGGGCAGGAGACTCCCTTGAGCCCAGGAATTGGAGGTTGCTGTGAGCTGTAATGCCACAGCTCTCTATCCAGGGTGACAGCTTGAGGCTCTGTCTCAAAAAAAAAGAAAAAAAAATGGTAATACAAACCTGGGATTCGTCAGAAAGAATTTTTAAGACTTAATTGGCCACATGTGGAATTTTGCAAGGTAACTTGCTATTGTGGTCTTTTATTTTTGAGACCGAGTCTTACTCTGTTGACCAGGCTACAGTGCCGTGGCGTCACAGTTCACAGCAACCTTAGACTCTTGGGCTCAAGTAATCCTCTTGCCTCAGCCTCCCGAGTAGCTGGGACTACAGGCTCCCACCACCACACCCGGCTAGCTTTTCTATTTTTAGTAGAGACAGGGTCTCGGTCTTGCTCAGGCTGGTCTTGACCTCGCTATTGTGGTCTTTTTATTTATTTGCTTAATTTAGAGACAGAGTTTGTATCGCCCTCGGTAGAGTGCTGTGCCATCACAGTTCACAGAAGCCTCCAGCTCCTGGGGTTAGGCGATTCTCTTGCCTCAGCCTACTGAGTAGCTGGGACTACAGGCGCCCGCCACGACGCGACCAGCTATTTTTTGTTGTTGTTGTTGTTGCAGTTTGCCCGGGGCCGGGTTCAAACCCGCCACCCTCCGTAGATGGGGCCGGCCCCCTCCCCACTGAGCCACAGGCGCTGCTCCGCTATTGTGGTCTTGATAAACCATTACCTTTTTATTACTGGACGTATTTTGCTTAGTATATAATTTAACTTACCTCGTTTTTATATTGTTTCTAGACATTTGCGGAGAAATCCTTGGGCTTTGTCTTTAAGCTTATGGATATACTGCTCTTTCTTTCTTTTTTTTTTTTTGTAGAGACAGAGTCTCACTTTGTCACCCTTGGTAGAGAGCTGTGGCATCACACAGCAACCTCCAACTCCTGGACTTAGGTGATTCTCTTGCCTCAGTCTCCCAAGTAGCTGGGACTACAGGCGCCCACCACAAGGCCCGAATATTTTTTTGTTTTTCAGTTCAGCCGAGGCTGGGTTTGAACCTGCCATCTTCAGTATATGGGGCTGGCACCCTACTTGATGAGCCACAAGCGCCACCCTGTACTGCTCTTTCTAATGGTAATTTCCCATAAGTCATAGGTCATTTTATTGCTTGCTAGGGTAAGGAAGAACACCACCTCACAGAGCTTTGTTAGTGTCTCAAACTGGGAAAATGAGGTGAGATTTTATTGATAATGTGAACTATGGTTTAACATGGCTTGTCAGTAGCAGAGGGTGGTAGGGGGTTGGAGGGAGATGGCTGATTAGGATGGGACACTGATCTTGATATAGCAGTTTAAGATTGGTGGAAGGAGCGAGCAAAGAGTGCAAGGAGCCTTAAGACATAATCTCTTGATGCTGTCTATTGCCCTGATAGATTTTTCAGAAGATTCCTATGATGAACCCAGTTATTCTTCTGGGCAGGAAAGTAAAGTTATGCTAATGAAAACAAAGTAATAAATAAAGTCATGTTTATGTAGACAGTACATTGGGAAGGTAGTTTTGGACTTCAGTATCCAACCTTAGGTCAAGATAGTGCCATGATTGTGGGAAAGGAGTCCTCATAACCTTGACAGGTGTGTAGCCATTTAGAAAATCTGGTTTGAAACCAAAAACCTCCTCCCTAGATTTCTGGAGTGCCTCAAGGCCAGAATTCCTGGCAACACCCCACCCATATCTTGGCCCCTATTCTAGACGCATATGGTAAGAGCCTCCTGCTCTACTCTGACCTCACTGCCCCTGTCTAGGTATATTGATGAGGCTAATAAAAGCCTTCCGCAACCATGTGGGAGTTGACCTGACTTCTGCTCAGTCTCCATTGTCCTTTTCCCCTCCATTAAAGTCTTCCCTTGTCACTAGACTGACCTCTCCTTTCCTGCAGACCCCCACCCCATTCTATGCCAGAACCTCTCATCTTTGGCAGGAGTCTCCTAGAATAGTTAAGTTATGCCAGTGAAGGCAAAGTAGTAATAAAGTCATGTTAATATAGCCAGGGTATGAAACATAATGCGTTTAGTATTGGAAAGACTATTCCTTGTGAAAAAGGTAACTCAGAGAAACAGGAACCAACATTTATTGAATATATATTTGTGATAGTTTACGTTCACTTTTAAGCCCCATGGCAACCTTGTGATAGAGAAGTATTAACATTATACAAACGAGCCTATTGATATCCAGAGAGATTAAATAACTTACCCAAAGCCACAGTCATAAATTGTGTTCTTGGTTTATGAACAGAGATCTAACTTCAAACTCAGATCTTTCCTATACACTAGGCTGTTTAGTTTGTGAAGGCAAGAAGTGCAATCTGATCATTAAATAAAATCCAATAGATTGAATTGGCTATGTGAATTATGCAGGTACATGTTCTTTTAAAATGTAGTCTTGGAGGAATGATCTGAAACTAGAGGAGGCCAGGCACCGTGGCTCATGCCTATAATCCTGGCACTCTGGGAGGCTAAGGCAGGAGGATCCCTTGAGTTCAAGAGTTATAGACCAGCTTGAGCAAAAGTGAGACCCCGTTTCTCCTAAAAATAGAAGAAACAGTGTCTCACTATTTTTCTAAAAATAGAAAAATTAGCCAAGTATCATGGTAGACTCCTATAGTCTCAGGTACTTGGGAGGCTGAGACAGGAGGATGCTTGAGCCCAAAAGTTTGAGGTTGCTGTGAGCTAGGCTAATGCTACAGCACTTTAGCCTGGGTAACAGGGTGAGACCCTTCTCTCCAAAAATAATAATGTGGCTCGGCGCCTGTGGCTCAACGGGCTAAGGCGCCAGCCACGTACACCTGAGCTGGCGGGTTCGAATCCAGCTCGGGCCCGCCAAACAACAATGACGGCTGCAACCAAAAAATGGCCAGGCGTTGTGGCAGGTGCCTATAATACCAGCTACTTGGGAGGCATAGGCAAGAGACTCGCTTGAGCCCCGGAGTTGGAAGTTGCTGTGAGCTGTGATGTCACAGCACTCTACCCAGGGGGACAGCTTGAGGCTCTGTCTCCAAAAAAAAATAATAATAATGTTCAGAGGTATAACTGAAATTTAGAGTATGCCTCTCATGCTTTGCTTCAGTCCCATTGATTTTATCCTCAAACTTTTATGTTAAATTCTTCTACTTGTTTCTTTTCAGGTGTCTCCTATAATTAATAATGATAATGATGAAGATAATAACTACTATTTATAAGATACTACGCTTGTACCATGCACTATTTTGCTTAACTTTACAGGGCTGTTGATAAGATCTAAAGAGATAATGTTAACAGCAAGTGCTCACTGTCAAGAACTGTGAAGGGTCTGTGATTTTGTCTACAAGTTAGACTAGCACAGTTCCTTAGATGTTGTCAGAAAACTTCAGATCCTTCATTGAAAGAAAAGGATTTTATTATTTATAGCAGTAGCCGTAGTTGATAACAGAGTTATCAACAATTTTTTTGTGTCAGTTCCCTAATCCCCTCTTTTTTCCTGGGGCACAATGTAAAGAGGGTCTGGTGATAACCTCTATAAACAGTGTGCAGTAAGTGTGCTTGAGTGAGAGAGTATTTCTGTTTTACAAATGTGTTTGCTATACAGATACCCTTGAAGAGATAGTCCAGAACAAAGGCAGTTCTGAGTTTTTGCAAAACATGAAGACTTGTCTGTCAGCGTTAAACAGAAAGGTGTGCATATACGGTAGACAGTAACTTGCTATTTTCACCTCACTTAATCTTCTCAATCACCCCATGATATTTGTATCATCTTTACAGAGAAGGGCACTTGAAGAATTTTAAGACTCATACCCTATAGACTGTTATGTGGACAGACAGACAGCTAATTTTCATAAGATGTCGGCTTTGCCACCCATGTCGGGCTATGAAAGCATATGGACCTCTTTTTCATTAGCGAAACTAGGTTTTCATGGAATTACCACAGATTTTGATCTTGAACCTGGCAAGTTTAGCTCTTAACTAAATTTAGGTCTGGTCTAGAGCTAAACTGATAGGCTATTTTTGTGCTCAGTATCTGGGTACTAGCGGTAGGAATTGTTTGCCTATGTGCCAGGGAAGCAAATGGTTGCGAACTGCTGACAAGAGAATTGATTAATATGCTTTTATAGTCAGTGCTCTGGGAGCCAACAATTCAGAATAATTCTGAACCTGTGAGAATGTCATTGAATTAACTGTGCTCTCTAACATTTGAACACATGATATTTCTCAACTTTTTTTTCTTTTTTTCCTTTCTTTCTTTTTTTAACCCCACCCATTTGAGAAAAAGATACACTGCTAATTAAAAATACTCACTAGCCTGAGCCTTGTTAAAGTGGGAGGCTACTTCTCTCTCCCTGAGATGTGGTTCTTAAGCCTTATATGCAGACTGAACCACCTGAGAAGCATTTAAAAATAATCAACCTCACCCCCGTTGGCCAGGGGTGGGGGAGGGTCCTTGAAGTTATAAAAATGATCAGATGATTCTGATACTCATCCAGGCTTGATAACTACTACCCATGGGCAACCTGGACGCAGAAAGGTATAATGCAGTGGTCCCCATGCTTTAATGCACATTAGAATCAACTAAGGAACTTTTTAACTTCTGCTGCCCAGGTTGTACCTTGTACTAATTATAACAGAATATTGGCACGTGGGAATCAGGCGTCATTGTTTTCTAAAAATCCTGGAGTCTTGGGCGGCAGCCCCATATGCCGGAGGTGGCAGGTTCAAACCCAGCCCCAGCCAAAAACTGCAAAAAAAAAAAAATCCTGGAGTCTTTCCAACATGTAACAAACTATGGGAAACACTGATGTAGTGACTGAGGACATTGACCATGGAAGATTCCAGTTTAAATCCAACTTCCCTTCTGATAGATTTGTAAATTCCTGTACCCCATTCGTAAACTTATATAGCCACCTTATAAATTTGTCTATGATTTAAAGAATTAATAAATATAGAGTGCTTACAATATGCTTAGTATTTGGCATGTACTATGCATTCAATAAATAACTGTTACTATGTTGTTAATATGTTAGAATCTCTGACAGTGGGGTGTTTTGAATACCCCCTTTCCTACCATGTCCACTTGAGACTTTCTGTTGTGGGGGCCCTGTCATCCATTACCCTAGATGAATGGTTTGGTCTACATATCTGAGCCATACTGCTTAATTTTCAACAGGCATTCCTTAAAAGTGCTTTTATTTATTTACTTTTTTTGTGACAGAGTCTCACTCTGTCACCCCTGCATAGAGTGCTGTCGCATCATAGCTCACAGGAACTCAGACTCTGGGGCTCTAGAAATCCTCTTGCCTCAGCCTCCCAAGTAGCTGGGACTATAGGCATCTGCCTCAGCATCCAGCTAGTTTTAGAGATGGGGCCTCACTCTTGCTCAGGCTAGTCTCGAACTCCTGAGCTTAAGCAATCAACCCACCTCAGCCTCCTAAAGTCCTGGGATTGTAGGTGTGTGCCACCATGCCCAGCCTAAAAGTACTTCTATAAAGTTGGGGTTTGGTAAAGAAAAAATTCTCATTTTTGCAAAATAACGCCTGCTTATTATAAAGAATTAAACAGCACAAAAAGGTGCAAAGAATTTTTTAAAAAGTTCCCCCATAAATAATCATCATTGTTAACTTTGACTTTGATTCCTCGATATATTTCTATGCAGATATACAGGCAGAAAAAAATGAAGGAAGATAAGTGTGGATGGGTACTTTTTTTTTTTTTTTTGAGACAGAGCCTCATTCACCCTGCGTAGAGTGCCATGGCGTCGCAGCTCACAGCAACCCAAGCTCAAACTCTTGGGGTTAACTCTTCGGGTTGTCTCAGCCTCCCAAGTAGCAGGGACTGCACGCGCCCACCACAACGCCCAGCTATTTTTTTGTTGCAGTTGTCATTGTTGTTTAGCAGGCCTGGGCCAGGCTCAAATCCACCAGCTTTGGTATATGTGGCTGGCACCCTACTTACTGAGCTACAGGCTCCGAGCCAGGGTACATGTTCTTGAGTTTTCTTCAGTTTTATAATGGAAAATGTCCAACATACTAAAATATAATAGTATTATGATTCCTCACACATCCATTACCAAAATACTATTTTAAATAAAAAGTATTAAGTTCAGTTTTGAGTTCCACAACAGAACGAAACCACAGTACAGTTTAAAGAATTATGTATGTATTTTCTAAATGAGGTCTTTACAGATAAGAAAAGGGATTATAAAAAACATTACAATTTGGAGGATTTTTTTTTTTTTTTTTTTTTTTTTTTGTAGAGACAGTCTCACTTTATCGCCCTCCGTAGAGTGCCATGGCAGCACACAGCTCACAGCAAACTCTGACTCCTAGGCTTAGGTGATTCTCTTGCCTCAGCCTCCAGAGTAGCTGGGGCTACAGGCGCCCGCCACAACGTCCGGCTATTTTTTTGTTTTGCAGTTCAGCTGACGCCAGGTTTGAGGCTTTGGTATATGGGGCTGGTGCCCTACTCGCTGAGGCAGGCACTGCCCCAATTTTTTTTTTTTTTTTTTGTGGCTGGGGCTGGGTTTGAACCCGTCACCTCCGGCATATGGGGCGGGCGCCCTACTAGATGAGCCACAGGTGCCGCCCAATTGGAGGATTTTTAAAGAAACTTGATGCTTCAGATTTAGACAATATCAACCTCAGCCTTGAAAGATGAAAACATTAGATGGTATAACTTTACTCGCTCTTTACCAATTTGTTTAGCCTAACTTTCTCACTCAGTTTATAGCATGTATAGACCATATCTGTGCAAGTTGTTTATTGACCATATCTGTACAAGTTGTCTGCTCATTGCATGTTGAATTGGGCAGAATGTTTACCACCAGTCTTTTCCTGATAAATGGCTTAATTGACTGGATTTCTTTCTCTGTAGATTTTTCAAGAAGGGCTTATGCTACTTTATTTAAGAAATTATAACTTCTCTGATAAAAGAATCCTGTAAGTATTGAAAGGAAGTTTAATCAGAAAATTAGCATGTTTAGAATAGTTTCAAAATAGATCTAGAAATAATATTAAAGTCTTCTTTTCATTTATTTTTTAGAAATAAATGAATTAACACATTGTTTAGTTTTGACTTCAGATTTTCTCTCTTAGTACCACAGATGCAAATGCATAGAACAATGTTAATATTGTCAAAACAAATTTTATATATTGGCAATTAATTCAAATTGAAAAACAGCAGCTGAACAGTTTTCAACATACTAGTCCACAACTTTTCTCTTGCATGCATCTATTCTAAATTATCTACTTTAACCAGGTCATGGCTTTTGTGATTATGTCATATGGCTAATAAATGTGAAGTACATTTATTTCATTACTCATGAAGTTTTCTAGACTGAGTGTCTTATTTTTGTAATTTAATAACTTAATCAAGATATATCTCAGTGTTGAATTTTCTGTATTTTCCTGACATAATTTATTTTAATCTGTAGATTATGCCTTTTTGAATTCAAATCACAGTTAATAATATAGTTAATATCGATGTACCCACTACCCACCTTGAAAAATAAAAGAATACAAATACTATTAAATTCCCCAGGGTACCCATCTCTGATTTCAAGCTCTTTCACACCTAAGAGGTAATGTGTGTCTTGAAATTGTTCTGTCATTCCTGCACATGTCACTCACTACCTACAAGTGTATCCCTAAATATTAATAAATTTTATATAGGAAGGTGGAGCATGATGGTGGACGGGAAAGATGTTTAGTTCAGCTCTCCCAGAACAACAGGTGAGAGTGAGTTGGCTAGATCATTCCCGGTGTGGAATATTCGCGTGGAATGGCAGTTCAGGGTGTGTAGCAAGGTGGCAGATTACTGGACTTGGAGTATTATCAGGAGCTGCAGAGACTGCCAGGAAAATTTTTGCGCTGCGTCTGTGACGGTGGGAAGCAGAGACAGCAACTAGTCCTCCCCTTCCCCCGCCCCCCCCATAGACTCATGGGGAAACTAGGTGTTGTGTGGAAAGATTGGTTAAGTTTGGGCTCCCAAGTGGAATTTGGTGGCCAGAGTGGGGTGCCATCTGGAGCGGCACCACCATGGTTAGGTGGCAGGAGAGACACTCAAGATAGGAAAGATCCTAGGTTTTAAAATGTGGGAGATGGGCACCAATGTACACAATTAAGATTTAATAAAAATTAAAAAAAAAAAAATTGGGGAGATGGAGGTTGCCACAGGCTCCTTTCCACATGGGCCACTAGAGGCGATTTGAGTCTCACCTGCCAGCAGTCATCCTGCACTCAGAGCAGGCCCAGGAAATCCCACACTTCTTGGGAACTATTGCAGGGAGAATTTGGGAGATCTGCCTGTGAAGATATTTTGAGATTGGTGGAATCAACAGTTTGGCAAGGTCGGGGCACTAAGTGGGTAACCAGGCAACCACCAAGAACAGTCTAAACTGGGAAAGGAGTATAAGCCTGGGAACCACTCATGGAACCACCTAGTGTCCAAAAAGTATCTTGCAGCATGAATATATTCCTACTAAAGTTGATCCCTACTGCAACATATAGTTGTATGTTTACGTACATATATATATAAATAATTTTTTTTGTCGGTGGTGCTTTTTTTTATTTGCTCGTTCTTGCATTTTTTTTGCATTTCCTTTTTTCTTGTAGCAGTTATTAATTATTTTTTAGTTATTAATTTTTTTTTTTTATCACCCTCCTTTTCTCTTAATGGTTGCTGAGAATCCTTACATCAGACTATGTGAGGTTTTTTTGTTGTTGTTTGTTTTTGATTGTTTGTGTGTCTGGTTGCTTTTTTGTTTCTTTGTTTGTTTTGTGTCTTGTGTTTTGCTAAATCCTTGGGTTGCTTATTTTCCCTAACTCCAATTTTGACATTCATTAAGGGGGAGTGGGGGATGTTGGCTGACTGGAGCCAGCTTTCAGCAGAAGCTCCCTTCCAGAGGGAGCGATAATGGCCAGAAAGAGCCCAATAAAGCTGAAGGGTGGGAGCTGAGCTTAAAGAAGAGATTGGTAATTGCATGTCTTCTCTGCTGAGGCAAGTCGTGACTCCAAGGAAACACATTTCAGGTACAGAACCCATACAAAAGAGGATGTGTGTCCATCACTTCCCCCAAGAGAGTTGCTTCCTTGCTGTGGGATCTCTGCTAGTGAGCGGTGTGAACTGTGGTTCTCTTTTCTCACCCCATGGGAGTGAGATGCCAGAAGCTGGGACTCCTGCTCCAGAGAGCCCCTGCCATGAGCCTGGGCATTCTCTTGTCTGGCAGAAAGGTTGAACAAATATTTTCCCTGCCACTTTGAACTTCCAGTCCACCCTTCCCCTCTGCCTGACAGTCCAGAAGCCCAACCCCTGCAGAGACCAAAATGTCCACAGTTCTTTGTTAGGACTAGACATTATGTGGACTGCATCAGCGCAGCTACTCTGTAACTGTGAATCTGGTAATAGTGTAGAAAGGCACAGGGGGGAAAGTGCAACTCAGCAGCAGATGGAGGCTTAGGTATCTGCCTGACAGGAGACTTGGTGCAGGAACGTGAGTAGAGACACCTCCCACCCAGCATCAGTGTTAATAGAGCAATCAGGCCAGGGTCAAATTTCAGAGAGACACCTCCCCAATGTTGTGCACTGTGAGAGGAAGCTAGACCTCGCATTGCAGAGATACCAGAGGAGCAGAGCAGCTGGGGCTGAGGCACGGTTTCTGAGGGCGAAAAACATTTGCTGCTTTGTTAATCTATGGTTTGGAATGATCTCAGGTGGAACACTCCCCGTTTTCATTGAGTATCCGAGGTAGTCAGACTTCAGCTCCCCCAGTTGGCTGATGGCAGAGTGTGGTTGCCTGACCAACGAGACATTGACTTCCCTCTGACTCTGGTGGGCACAAATCCCTGGCACATTTGCTCTTTGGAGGGAACTGGGCCACAGACCCATGGAGCTACCAGTGCCTGGGTGTGATGGAGGTGCAAGGTGGGTTAGTAGGCACCAGCCCCCCTGGACTATTTAGCAGGGTGGGCCTTTCTGTCCCCACAGAGTGCCAGAGTGAATTACACTTGAACTGCCAGTGGACCCCCGCTGTCTGGTTGCCGGAGAGCTTTTGAACTCTCCTACTTGATCTGTGTTTGTGTTGACCGGAACAGTTGGTTTGGAACTCTAGACCTGGGCTGATCATCCAGGGACCTTCCAATGTTGTACCCTGGTTGTATTATTGTGGAAGTGTGGGATTCCCCTCTTCCAACTGTTGCCTTTGGGTGGGGGCAAGGTGTCTTAGTTGCTTATATATCTCTGCAGTTGAGATTTCAGCCCAAAGCCACTGATTCACTAGGATGGGACAGAGACTAGCTGAATACAGGACAGAGCCATCTAGCCCCATCACATCAAGCAGGTCCCCAGAGTTTCAAGCTGTAGTACGGAATGGGACCTTTGTAAAGCTCTAGGGAAAAAGCCACAATCACCAGTCTCAGTTTTTTGGTAAAAGGCTAGTTAATTAAAACACCTGAAGCCCTCAATTCATTTTCACCTTACCAGCTTCTCTAGCCAAACAGTGAAAAATAATCATGGGGTAGAATCAACGGAAAAACTTTGGCAACATAACTAATCAGAGTAGATCAACTCCCCAAGGAACGACAAAAGAGACTAAATAGATCTCATTCATAAACAAATAGCCGAGATGTCAGAAATTGAATTCTGAATTTGGATTGCAAACAAGATTAACAGAATGGACCTAAAGTTGAAATTAGAAATACAATGAGTAATTCAAAAGTTGTCTCAAGAATTCAACAAATTCAAAAATAGAATCACCGAAGATTTTGACACATTGAGGCAAGAACTTGCAGCTCTCCAAGATCTGAGATCTGAGAAATACAGTAGAATCTCTCAATAACAGAATGGATCAGGCAGAAGAAAGGATCTCCAACATTGAACACAAAGCTTTTGAACGCTCCCAAATGTTCAAAGAGGAGAAGAATTGGAGAGCAAAAACAGATCATTCCTTGAGAGAATTGTGGGTCCACTCCAAAAGAGCAAACATTTGCCTTATAGGAATCCCTGAAAGAGAAGAGGATGTTCCGAAAGGCACAGATATTCTACTCCAAGAGATAATTGAAAAGAACCTCCCAAACATGGCAAGAAATACTAAAATTCAGATAGCAGACAATTTCAGAACCCCAGCACAAATCAATCCAAATAAAGCATCTCCTAGATACATTGTAATCAACTTTGCCAAAGTTAATATGGAGGAGAAAATCCTGCAAGCAGCCAGACATAAGAAAATCATAACCTACAAGGGGAAGAATATTAGAATGACAGCAGATCTCTCTGTTGAAACTTTTCAAGCCAGAAGAGGATGGTCATCAACCTTCAATCTCCTAAAAGAAAACAACTTTTAGAAAACAGCCCAGGATCCTGTATCCAGCTAAATTGAGTTTCATTTATGACACAGAAGTTAAATACTTTAATGACCTACACATGTTGAAGAAATTTGCCATAACTAAAACGGCTCTTCAGACCCATCTTCCATAATGACCAGCACAATGCTACCACCAAAGTAAATTTTGAAATTTTGATCAAAACCCAATTTCCAGGGCAACGCCTGTGATTCAAGGGAGTAGGGTGCCAGCCCCGTATACCAGAGGTGGCAGTTTCAAACCCAAGCCCAGCCAAAAACCACAAGAAAAAAAAAAACCAGTTTCTACAGTGGTGCAAGGATTAAAAATGTCCACTGGACTTTTGAAAAACTTGACACCCAAAATACTACCAGGCTTGTCAGTACTCTCAATTAACGTGAATGGCTTAAACTGTCCTCTTAAGAGGCTTGGGTTGGCTAACTGAATACAAAAACTCAGGCCAGATATCTGCTGCACACAAGAATCTCATCTTACCATAAAGGATAACTGTAGACTCAGGGTGAAGGGAAGGGCATCTGTAATCCAGGCAAATGGAAATCAGGCAAGGGTGGCTATTTTATTTGCAGATACATAGGCTTTGAACCAACAAAAGTAAGGAAAGACAAGGATGGTCACTCAGATTTGTTAAGGGCAACACTCAACATGATGAGATGTCAATTATTAACATTTATGAGCCCAACCAGAATGCTTCTCAATTTATAAGGGAGACCCTAACAGACATGAGCAATTTGATATCTTCCAGCAACATAATAGTTGGAGATTTTAACATCCCTTTGGCAGAGTTGGATAGATCCTCCCGTAAGAAACTAAGCAAAGAAATTTTGGACTTTAACTTCACAATACAACAATTGAATTTAACAGACATCTACAGAACATTTCATCCTAACAAAATTAAATACACATTCTTCTCATCAGCCCATGAAACATCCTCCAAAATTGATCACATCTTGGATCACAAGTCTAACCTCAGCAAATTTTAAAGTATAGAAATTATTCCTTGTATTTTCTCAGATCATCACACAATAAAAGTTGAACTGACCAATAACAGGTATCTGCATGCTCATACAAAGACATGGAAACTAAATAGCCTTCTCCTGAATGATAGCTGGGTCATAGATGAGAAGAAGAAGGAAATTGCCAAATTTTTGGAACAAAACAATAATGAAGATACGAATTATCAGAAACTGTGGGATACTACAAAGGCAGTCCTGAGAGGGAAATTTATAGTACTGCAAGCTTTCCTCAAGAGAATGGAAAGAGAGGAACTCAATAACTTAATGGGACATCTTAAGCAGTTGGAAAAGGAAGAACATTCCAACCCCAAATCCAGCAGAAGAAAGAAATAACTAAAATTAGAGCAGAATTAAATGAAATCAAAAACAAAAGAATTATTCAAAAGATCAATCAAAAGTTGGTGTTTTGAAAAATTCAATAAAATTGATAAACCTTTGGCCAACCTACCCCAAAATAGAAAATTTAAGTCCATAGTATCATCAATAAATGATCAGAAATAATAAAGCTGAAATAACAACAGATACCTCAGAAATTCAAAAAATCCTCAATGAATACTGCAAAAACTTTATTCTCAGAAATATGAAAATCTGAAAGAAATTGACCAATACCTGGAAGCACGCTAAATTTCTAGACTTAATCAGAAAGAATTGGAAATGCTGAACAGACCCATATCAAGTACCGAAGTAGAGAGTCCAGGACCAGATGGCTTCACATCAGAATTCTACCAAACCTTTAATGAGGAACTAGTACCTATATTACTTAACCTTTTCCAAAACATCAAGAAAGAAGGAATACTTCCAGTACATTCTATGAAGCAAATATCACCCTGATCTCCATACCAGGGAAAGACCTAATAAGAAAAGAAAACTATAGACCAATATCTTTAATGAACATAGATGCAAAAATATTCAATAAGATCCTAGCAAACAATCCAGCAACATATGAAACAAATTATACACCATAACCAAGTGGGTTTTATCCCAGGGTCTCAAGGTTGCTTCAATATACATCTATAAATAGATTACATAACGTAAACAAACTAAAAAACAAAGACCAAATGATTCTCTCAATTGATGCAGAAAAAGCTTTTGACAATATCCAGCATCGTTTCATGATCAGAAGACTTAAGAAAATAGGTATAGAAGGGACTTTTCTTAAACTGATCAGAGACCATCTGCAGCAAACCCACAGCCAACATCATATTGAGTGGAGTAAAATAGAAAACATTTCCACTCAGATCAGGAACCAGGCAAGGTTGCCTATTGTCTCCACTGCTTTTTAACATTGTAATGGAAGTCTTAGCCATCACGATCAGGCAAGAGAAGGCGATCAAGGGTATACAAGTAGGGTTAGAGGAGATCAAACTTTCACTCTTTGCAGATGATATTTTATACCTGGAAAACCACAGGGACTCAACCACAAAACACTTAGAAGTGATCAAGGAATACAATAGCATCTCAGAATACAAAATCAATACTCACAAATCAGTAGCTTTTATATATATAGTTGAGCTGAAAAAACAGTCAAGGACTCTATTCCTTTGACAGTAGTGCCAAAGAAGATGAAATATTTGGGAATTTAAGATCTCAGAAATAGGAAAATCCAAAAGATAAAGAGAATTATGAAACTCTGAGAAAAGAAATAGCTGAAGATGTTAACAAATGGAAAAATGTACCATTCTCATGGCTGGGAAGAATCAACATTGTTGAAAGGTCCATACTACCCAAAGCAATATGCAAATTTAATGCAATCCCTATCAAAGCACCACTGTCATACTTTAAAGACCTGGAAAAAATAGTACTTCATTTTATATGGAATCAGAAAAATCCTTGAATAGCCAAGACATTACTCAGGAGGTCTCACGCTACCAGACTTCAGACTATACTATAAATCTATAGTGATGAAAACAGCATGGTACTAGCACAAATACAGAGAAGTAGATGTGTGGAACAGAATTGAGAATCAAGAGATGAACGTAGACACTTACTTTCATTTGATCTTTGATAAGCCTATCAAAAACATAAATTGGGAGAAACATTCCCTGTTTAACAAATGGTGCTGGGAGAACTGGCCAGTGACTCGTAGACAACTGAAACTAGACCCACA
>CAUYRH010071720.1:0-12385 GCA_963574655.1 Perodicticus potto
TTTTTGAGACAGAGCCTCAAGCTGTCACCCTGGATAGAGTGCTGTGGCATCACAGCTCACAGCAACCTCCAATTCCTGGGCTCAAGCGAGTCTCTTGCCTCTGCCTCCCAAGTAGCTAGGACTACAGGTGCCCACCACAACACCAGGCTATTTTTTTTGGTTGCAGCCGTCATTGTTGTTTGGCGGGCCTGGGCTGGATTTGAACCCACCAGCTCAGGGATACGTGGCTGGCGCCTTAGCCGGTTGAGCCACAGGCTCCGAGCCTGTAGTTAGTATCTCAACCATTAATTACTCCTTTCAGCAAACATTTATTTAGGTTTTTCTATATACCAGACACTATCTTACAGTAGTATTAAGTCTGTGCATTAACAATTATAGTCTAGTGGGGGTGACAAATGACAACATGATGGAATAAGTTATTATGGAGAGAAACAAAAGAGTTAAATGATGTATCATGAGGTTTAAGTTGGACAGAGAAGAAAGTGAAGATGGAAGAATGATGGTAGACATAAAAACAGAGGGAGGTCAAGGGAGTAGAGGACCTACAAGGTCATAGATCAAAGAAAGTAATAGAAGTATCAGAGTGAGGGAATTGGAAAGATAAAAGGGTGTAGTCAGAGAGTGGGATGTCTCAATTTAAGATTTCCAAAGTGCAGCAATTCTGGATGATGATAAGCTCCCAGTTGTGGCCACGGGAGTAAGTGGCTAAAGATCAACATTAAATTCTGCTTAATTTCCTATATGTTAATCTACTTTTATATTAAACATTATTGAAGGATGTGGCAGGCAGAATTCTAAGATGACCCCAATGACCCTTACCCTTTTGCAATAGCCTCCCCTTGCTTGTTGAAGGAGCCTGTGGATGTGTGAGGCATCACTCCTGTGATTATGTCCCATGTTATGGCAAAAGGGATTTTGTTGTTGTGATTGACTAATCATGTGAACCCTTAAAAAGAGCCAAGTTCTTCTTGGAGAGAAAAATTTGAAACATGACAAGGATTCAATGCAAAAGAAATTCTCTGTTTTCTGATTTAAAGATGGAAGGGGCCGCACAACAAAGAATATAAGCTCTAGGAGATTAGAGCATCCCCTAAGTCATAGCCAGCAAGGAAATGGGGGCTTCAGTTCTACAGTCACAAGAAACTGGATTATACCGCAACCATGTGAACTTGGAAGAGGATCCTGAGTTCCAGATGAGAACACAGACCAACAGATGCTTTGATTTGGGGAGACCCTGTGCTGAGAACTCGGCCATGTTGTAACCAGACTTTTGGAACTGTTAGCTGATAAATGAGTGTTGTTTAAGCCCCTATATTTGTTATGCAGCATTAGAAAACAAATATAGGGTGTCCATAAATTTTATGTGCAATTTAATAGATAACTATATCATATGTACGTTGCCACTTTCTGTACTTAGAATTATTTTTTTTAAATATTGAGAGCTAGAAAATATAGCTATTTTATAGGTATGTAAATAGATTCTATAGATTTTATAGATGACTATTTTAAATTGCATACGATCTTTATGGCTACCCTGAACAAGGTATACTTTACATGTAATAGAATGCACCCACTTTAAGTGCAAAGCTTGATGAGCTGTGATAAATGCATACAGCACCACAATTAAGATATAGAACACTGGGCGGCGCCTGTGGCTCAAAGGGATAGGGCGCCAGCCTCATATACCAGAGGTGGCGGGTTCAAACCCAACCCTGGCCAAAAAGTGCAAAAAACAAACAAACCCAACCCTGGCCAAAAACTGCAAAAAATAAACAAACGAAAAAGATATAGAACATTGATAACACACCAAAATTCCCTCATGCTCCTTTATTATCAATTCACCTCCAGCAGCAGACAACCACTTGTCTGATTTCTGTTGCTTAATGTGTTAAATCTTGACTCTGTCTTGCCCGCTCTGTCTTTGTCTATCTTGTTTGTTTGTTTAGTTTAGAGACAGAGTCTTGCTATACTGCCCAGGCTGGTCTTGGAGTCCTGGCCTCAAGCAATCCTCCTATTTCAGCCTCCCGAGGTGCTAGGACTACAGGCATAAGCCACCACTTCAGCTTGTCTATCTCGTTTTATGATGGCAATTATTGTTCTTATATTTTATAGCTCTCAATTGTTTTTTAAAAAATTATTCTGAGTACAGAAAATGGTAATGTACATACTATATTAATACATAGTCTCTCTAAATACTTCTTAGTTTGTAAGTTCAAAATATATTTGCTGCACCCTGGCTCTTTGTCTGAGTCTATTAAGGCACTGGGGATATACCAATAAATGAAATTGTCAGAGGGGGTGGAGGAAAAGAAGAGCAGAGAGAGGGAAGGAGGAAGGGGCCGTGAGGGTCTTAGTATGTGACACACCTTTTGAGGGCAAGACACAATTATAAGAGAGACTTTACCTAACAAAGGCAATCAGTGAAACCTGGTTTCTTGAACCCTCAATGAATCGCCAACAATAAAAAATAAATACATAAATAAATAAAATTGTTAAAATTTATTCCTTATGGAATATATACTCCAAAGATTTTAGGAGGTTGATTTTATTTTTTTTTTATTGCAATGTTAGCTCCCTGCCTGTGGTTCCTCTAAATTTTACTGTTGGGACCATATAACTCCTATTTATATTAGCCTTACCTTAGATATTCACATTAAGTTGTCTAGCTCAAGGCTCAGGTTCTCAGAATTAAGTATCAAGTTTGTTTTGCTGTATAGTTCCATGAATTTTTATGAGATTAATTGTCCCCATCATTGATCTTAGCCCAGCATTCAATTTCTCTGGGTCTGAGGTCCAGCTCTTTCCTTTGCAAATGTGGTTCTTCAGTCTGGCTGAATGCTAGAGTCACTTGGAACTTTAAAAAGTACTGGTGCCTAGCTGGGCGAGGTGGCTTACACCTGCAATCCTAGCACTCTGGGAGGCTGAGGTGGGTGGATTGCCTGAGCTCACAGGTTCCAGAATAGCCTGAGCAACTGCAAGACACCTGTATCACAAAAAAAAAAAAAAAAAAAAAAAATACGGGCATTGTGGTGGGTGCCTGTAGTCCCAGATACTTGGGAGACTGAGACAAGAGAATCGCTTGAGCCCAAGAGTTGGAGGTTGCTGTGAGCTATGAGGCCATGGCACTCTACCAAGGGTGACAAAGTGAAAGTGTATCTCCAAAAAAATAAGTGCTGGTGCCTATTTCCACCACATTTGGCTAGGGTCTGGGCATTAATACTTGTTCAAAGCTCTGATGTCTCTAAAAATTCCAGTGGGAACCCAAGATGTGAACCACTGGTCCTTTCATGGAATAATGTTTTGCTCTTTGAACCTCTATCTGTGACTGGGTTCCTATTTCTCTTGCCCAATTTCCCTGATGTCTACTACTATAACAGATATAACTAGCTATCCACCAAATATTAATATTCCCCTTCCTCACTGTAGGAAGTATATGACCAGCCAGGGTGTACCAAATCTCTTTTTTGTATGTAGGTGTGAGCAAAAGTGAAGTATGTTAGTCTAGGCTAATGTGGTTAAACAGGAGGTAGTATCTTCCTATCCTATCTTTTCCCTTCTGTAGTGCCCAATGAAACCATGTGCTGAAAATAACTTGTAATAGGTGGTGCCTGTGACTCAAAGGAGTAGGGCGCCAGCCCCATATACCGCAGGTGGTGGATTCAAACACAGCCCCGGTCAAAACTTAAAAAAAAAAAAAAAAAAGAAAGAAAGAAAAAGAAAAAGAAAATAGCTTGTAAGATGGAAGGAACCTGGGTCCCTGAATCACCAAATGGAGTATCTCCCATCAAATACTGCATCAGACTGTTGTGGATGCTGCTAGTGCCTACTCAAAGTCTATCTCCCCTTCATCCTTACAAACAGAATTTCTATTTATTCGGGGATGGCAGTGTGTCAAGATGAAAAATCATATGTCATAGTCTCTATTATAGACAGCAGTGCTAAAAGCAGACATGTAGGCAGAAGTAGTCAGGACTTCCTGGAAGTCTCTTATAAAGGGTTTAATGTGTCCTTCCCCATTTCATCTTTTCTTCCTCTATGAAAGCAGATGTACCAGTTGGAGTTTCAGTGACCATTATGTGACCTTCAGGATGAGGGTCACACACCCTAGGGATGACAAATGAAGACACTAAGGGAGACATGTTCTATGGTGACATTGACAGCTGCCATACCAGCCCTGGTGTAAAACCTGCTAGATTTTTAATTATGGAAAGAAAAAAAAAAAATCCCACGCAAGCCAGTATGTTTCAGGTCTCTAATACTAAGAGCAAAATGTAATTCTTAACTTATATTTTCCTAAACTCATACTTCTACCTTCAGAGATCTTATCACCCACTGGCTCTTCCTGGCACTACCTGTCTATCTATCTGAACTATTGGCTTGCTATTTAGATCTTTGTTATTTCCTTATGAATTAGACTTGTCTCTTGATCCTTGGTCATCTCCAGCTTGTTCTGTCTTGCCTTCATCAGAAACCTGTCACATTTGATCCAGGTTAGAGTGAGTATATAGCAATTACTTTAAAGCAGACTCTAAAATGCTTCCCAACTAATGTAAATGCAGCAACCTGACTCTCTCAGCATATTTTCTATGTCCACTTTTCTCAAAACCGAATTTAGATGGCCTTGCCAACTCCATTTTCAGGTAAAAGTGAAAGAACTACTTCCTAGTTTATAGATTATATGACGGACACCACCTTGTGAAATCCATCATTCAAGGAATGGAGGAGATTGGATAGCTTGAGCTATGATTTATAGGTGGAAAGGAACCACTTATCATCTCTAGGAAGATCTGTTATACCTATTGGCTTTACTCATGCTGTGTAGTATATTGTTTTCTAGGTAGGGTAAATCTCACATCCCTATTAGAGTTATTTCCTCTGTGTATCCACGAGAGTGGGAAAAACAGTAAAAGATGCTCACAAGATAACTCATGGGCCAGTAACTTTTGTTCTCCATCTGGCAGGTTGAGAGTGAAAATGTGAACTTGTAGTGCACAGCATGGTCTGGTTGTTTGAAGAACTGTCCCTTGATGAAAGCAGTAATGAAAGAAGAAGCAATGCCAGCATCAGGAACGTCACACCTGTGGGTGGCTCTGTGGCTTCTGATTTGCCCATTATCACCTTGAGAAAACCAACTCAGGGTGGCTAACTTTGTGTTTTAATTAATTAAAACAAGAAAAACATGGCAACATCCACTGAAAAGTCAGATCTAAAATATTAAATATGTCTTTCTAATGTAGACATACTTCATCTGGAATACTAAAGTTCCTCTATGTGGAAGATCTTGCATTTTTGGCCTAACTTTGTAAATTCTAGTTCTTAAGATTGAATTGTTTAAAATGAGCTTGTCTATGCAATAGGGCTCACATGTTTAAAATTCAATTAATAATTAAATATTTCACTTGACTGCTCTTTTTAATCTCTTTATCAGTACTCTTTTATGCTACTTGACCCAACGTTTTAAGTTACTTCAAACACTGATAGAAAAATAGAATAATTATTTTAGAGACAATTTGTAATCATTTGTGCTTATAAGATGAAGTAATATCCTGGACAAATGAGAAGCACAAAGCCTTTCTCTGCCCTCAAATTATTCTAATCATTACCTTTATCCTTTTTAATCATGACATTGTTTTGTTATTTGAAAACTGGCAATAAATTGGCCAGGCGCTGTGGCTCATGCCTGTAATCCCAGCACTCTGGGAGGCTGAGGCCGTGGATTGCTTGAGCTCAGGAGTCTGAGACCAGTCTGAGTAAGAGTGAGACCCCTATCTCTACTAAAAATATAAATACTAGCCAGGCATTGTGGCAGGTGCCTGTATTCCCAGTTACTCAGGAGCCCAAAAGTTTGAGGTTGCTGTGAGGTATGACTGCCATGGCACTCAACCCCAGGGCATCTGAGTGAGACTCTGTCTCAAACAACAACAACAACAACAACAAAAACAAATTTTAAAAAACCCTGCCAATTAATAGACAAATTGACTAAATATTAAATATTATGTTATTTAATCTGCTCACCATTTTCTAATCATTTCTCAGAGATTTGGGAGGCAAATACACCCTTCATGTGTTGGGATGCTTTGAATCCCCTACATCTATTCTGCACAATTTTCCTCTGTGTGAAGATAAATGTGATATTGAAGCAAAGTTGAAAACATTTACAATCAGCTTTATGGTTGACACTATCCATACCTGCAGTAGAAATTTTAGGCTTTAAAGCACCAATACCTTTGGACTTAGACAAGGGCTTCTTAAATTTTGAGGAGTTTCATCTGGTGGTATCATAATCCGTATGGCTTCTGCCACCAAGTTTGTTGATCCTTTTTTGAGTCATAGGGAAAAGAAAGAGAATAGTGAATTGGTGGGTTTAGGATTGAGAGGAGTAACCCGGCTCTGGCACTGACTCTTACAGAAAGTGTTTTTTTTTTTTTCTTGCAGTTTTTGGCCAGGGCTGGGTTTGAACCTCTGGCATATGGGGCCGGCGCCCTACTCCTTTGAGCTACAGACACCACCCAACAGAAAGTGGTTTTTGATACCAATGCCCATGTCCAAAGAATCAGGGATGACTAAGACTTGCTCATCAGGGCAATAGTGGAGTCACAATACTTCATTTCTAGAAACTTATCCTATGAAAACAATCAAAGATGTGACCCAAAAGATAACTGCAAGTATTCAATATATTCTTTTCAATATCATTGATAATAGAGAAAAAAGCTAAATATTCAACAACAATAAGGCAATAGTCATATAGTTACGGTGTATTCCTCTATATAAGGGAATATATAAAAATAAAATAGTGTTTTAGAAGAACATTTATTAACAAAGGTAAAGTTAACTTTTAATAAAAGATTAAAGAAAAGTATGATATATAAGGAAATAGCAATTCCTCCCAATTCTCTATCTTCATTGTCCTGCATTATTCCCACTAAAGGACTTATAACCCTGTATTTACTTATTTATTTTCTATTGTCTATATCCCTCTCCCCTCAGTAGAATATAAACTCCATGAGTGTAGAAACTGTATTTTGTTCACTATTTTATCCCTCATTCCTAGCACAATGCCTGGTAGACAGTGGGTATTTAATAAATATCTGTTGAATAAATGGCTGAATAATTACAGTAGGTGTTGTAGATCAGTGCAAAGTATAGACACACAGAAGAATGGCTTGAACGTAATTGGAGTGATGATTAGGGACATCTTCCTGGAAGATGTGATCCCTGAACCTGTAGTAAAGCATGGGCAAGGGAAAGACTTTTGATGGTGTCCTATTATATATAGATTAATGGTTTAGAACCATAACAGGACCACGTTCCCAACTTTAAATACCCCTTGTGACCTAGACCCTTGTTGGTGGGATCCATTTATTAGTCTTCTTAAGAGTCATGTGCCTGTGGATACTGCACTGCAGTAGATTATCTGGCTCTTCTGGAGGGACCAAGCCCATAGCTGGGTTCTTTTCCCATTCTGTCCTTGACTACCTTTCTTTGCCCATTGGCTTTTTGCTGAAGTCCAAACGTGGTTCTTTTCTAAGCCTGTCCCTCTTATGATGTTTCCCTTTTTTAGTTTCTCTCATGCTCCAAAAAATCTTGTAACCGTTTTGTTATACAGGAAGTTCAGAATCTTGGTGCATTATTATATGTTGAAAGATCCCACTCCGACACATAGCAAAAACTAGATAGAATCCTTTTCTAGTAAAGTTACTTTTCTTTCATGTATTGGGCATGAATAATAATATTAACAACAGTAAGGGTGACGACAACAACATTAGTCCATATATTTGCATATTGTTCCACACATTTTCCAGGTCCTTGTGTATATTATCTCATTTGAACCTCACAAAAACTCCATGAAGGAGGCAAGGTGATAATTATCACCATTTTACTGATGAGAAAAGCAGATTAGAATATAGATTGTGACTTTCCCAACTTCAGAAAATATCTTAAACATCAGTCCTGAGACACAATAGAAATTAGGAGAAAAAATTGTTAAGTGGCAAATTGCTTCTAAAGGAAAAAAAATGCACACATGGTGATAATAGTCTATAAAGTGGAAAAAGGGAGGGCACACATAACTTGTGCCAAAACAGAAAGTGATTTTTTTTTTTTTTTGGTAGAGACAGAGTCTCACTTTATCAACCTTGGTAGAGTGCCATGGCATCACACAGCTCACAGCAACCTCCAACTCCTGGGCTTAGGCGATTCTCTTGCCTTAGCCTCCTGAGTAGCTGGGACTACAGGTGCCCGCCACAAGGCCCGGCTATTTTTTTGTTGCAGTTTGGCCAGGGTAGCACCTGAACCTGCCACCCTCGGTATATGGGGCGGGCACACACTACTCACTGACCCACAGGTGCCACCCCATAGAAAGTGATTCTTTTTTAGTCATTGTTACCTGCTATGATAAATAAAATTGTATAAATTCCATTTAGTTTAAAATTATGGAAAGAAAAAGAATTGAGTTCATGTAGTTTTAAGTAAACTTGAATTGGAGAAAATGTTCTAATAAATGAAACCAATCCAATTAAAGGATTATTTTTAAATATGGCAAAAATATTTGAGTACTGATAAAATAAACACAGAATATAAGAGAAAAACATTAAGAAATGAAAATAAAATTCCATTTCCAAGATGTCATTAGATTTCACATTAGGCAAGAAAGAAAACAAAATGAAAGCATTGAATTTTATCAGATTAAAATAAAATACAATATAAAATGATAGAATAGACTTTTTAGTTAAAAATATATACCACTTTATCTGCAGTTTTAAACATTTTATCTCAAAAATTAAACTCGGCCCATAAACTAATCAATATATGGCCCATTTTCATCAAAGAACTCAATTTGTTGTTTCATACTGAACACTTTATTATTCAATACAAGTGTCACAAAATGCAGCACTTGGAAGGTGAGCTAAAATTCATTTATATTCCAAGTATCACATTGCCAATATTAAAATTGCAAGATCAAGTTAAAATTTTGTTATCAGTATTAAAATGAGTCATAGCCCGTTTAATTATTTAAGAGAATTATAATATCATCAAGGGTAATTAGATAGGTAGGAAAATTAATTATATAGGATACTTGTAAAGTTCTAAAATAAAAAGAGCAGTTGGTAGATATCCAGAACAAATGTACCTGGTACTTAGCCAAGGCAAAAGCATCAAGGTATTTCCTGCCAAGATTTATGTAAAATAAAATTACATGTTCTCTAGTTGTATTGTGGTAATGTTGATATAACAAAGAGAGTTTGCTTTTTTAGAGTAAGGGACAAAAATTTTTAAAAGAATATAGCTTTCTATGTGGGTGTGCCTTAAGAAGTATAACACAAAAACAATCGCTAAAGGGTACAAACATATAGTAAGATAAAAGGCATAAACTCAATGTTTGATAGCAGAGTAGTGTGACTATACTTAACAAAAATGTGTCGTACTTGGGTAATGAACACCCTAAATACCCTGACTCATTCACCATCCTTTATATGCATGTAACAAAGATCCACATGCACCCCATAATTTGCATAAATAAAAAAAAAGAAAAAAAAACCAAGAAAATTACCAGATGGAAAAGCTGATGGGGGTGGTGCCTGTGGCTCAGTGGGTAGGGCACTGGCCCCATATACCGAGGGTGGCGGGTTCAAACCTGGCCCCGGCCAAACTGCAACAACAACAACAAAAAATAAAATAAAAAAGATCAGAGTTTACTTATTATGTGGCCAAACTGCAACAAAAAAATAGCCGTATGTTGTGGTGGGTGCCTGTAGTCCCAGCTACTGGGAGGCTGAGGCAAGAGAATCGCCTAAGCCCAGGAGTTGGAGGTTGCTGTGAGCTGTGTGATGCCACGGTGGTGGACTCTACTGAGGGCAATTAAGTGAGATTCTGTCTCTACAAAAAAAAAAAAAAAGAAAGAAAAGCTGATGGAAGAGATTCTTCAGCTGAATAACCGCTATTTCCATACCCTACACCCAGCAAAGAGAAAAGTCCTCTATCATATTAATATACTTTGCATTTGAGCTAAAATATTATAATAAAGATATATAATAATTATATATTAACAGGATATTAGATCCTGTGACTCAAATGGAACCCTGTATATCATCTGATCTAATCCTTTTTATACTGGGATAGAGCAAGAGCCATTGCATCAATTTACCTTTATTCCTAAAATCAAACAAAGTAAACTCTTTTCTTATTTCGATCTGGATGATCTGGTGGGAAACAGAATACAGGTTCAGTTAAACCCTTTCAATTTCAGTCAATGAAATTCTTTGCCAGCTCTAAAATAGCAATTACTTTAATCATTTTAAAGATCAATATTTGGATCAATTTGCCTGTATCCCAATCTATTGTGAAGATGCCTGAAAAAGAGTGGGACTACTGCACTTTGATTCATTATAGTGGAAATACGTATTCATGGCTGAGACTTAGCCCTGTCTTATCTCTAGAAGTTTCTTGATATTACTCTGAAATTCACCTATCCCTAAATCCATGATCAAGTTTTCATGTTTTTATAGGACCTTGAATTTCTCTGGAATCACATTTCCATTTTTTAGACATATTCTCATATACTGCCTTTTCAAAATTCACTAAAATTTTATTCTACACTGAAAGCCATACCTCCTCTCTCCCCCCACTCCAACACACAAAAAGTGCTCAAGAGTAGAAAATAAGTCAGTTAAGACTCAGATGCTTGGTAGATAACTCGATGCCCTCACAACTTAAGTGACTCATTCTGCCACATGGCAAAGCTGCATATTAGCTGCATATTAAGGTTATTCAAGGATAGTCAAAACATCCTAAAATGTTAATCCAGTAAATGTCAAGTGTTTTCTCTTACATGCAGTCATAAGAAAACAGTCCAAAGGATAGGCTATGCCCAGAGGCCCTGAAGATAATCACTCAGAAGTTGCTATTATGGGTTAAATTGTGTCTCCCAGTAATTCATGTGTTGAAGTTTTAACCCACAGGACCTCAGAACGTGATCTTATTTGGAAACAGGGTAATTGCACTTGGAATTAGTTAAGATGAGATCATTGGGCTGGGCCCTAATCCAATATCACTGGTGTAGTTATAAAAAGGAGAAATTTGGACATTGGGCCCAGAAAACAGACATGTCCAGAGGGAAGATAATGTGAAGAGATACAGGGAGGAGACGGTCATCTACAAGTGAAGGAGAGAAGCGCAGGACCTTCCCTTCTAACCTTTAGGAGGAGATGACCTCACTGACACCTTCATTTCAGATTTCCACCTTCCAGAACTGTGAGACAATGTATTTCTGTTGTTCAAGCCACTCAGTTTGTGGTACTTTGCTATAGCGTCCAGGCCAAATGAATATACTTGCATATCTGAAGTTTCAGACCAAAACAAATATTTCAAAAGTCACTTAACATTGATTAATAAAAGTTCATAGAATAAGGTCTACGGAAGTGACTCTTGACAAGGCATTTAGTGTGTATGGAGCCCTTTAATGTATGCGACAGTTTTTTTGCTGTTGTCCTTTTTAGTTAACTAAAAGAGAGATCCCTAAACTGGGAAATTCAGTTAAATGGAACCTCAATTTCTTAACTAATCTGATTTTGTGGTCCAAAATATATTTGGCAGCCACCTAAAACCCATACACTAGGGATTAAGTGGTAAAAAAAAAATCTTTGTAAAGCTTACAGTCGTTCATATGGAATAAAGTGTGTGTGAGTGCGTGTGTATTTTTATTTTATTATTATTTTTTTTATTGTTGAATCATGACTGAATACATTAGTGCAATCAAGGGGTACAATGTGCTGGTTTCATATACAATCTGAAACATTTTCATCAAACTGTTTGACATAGCCATCATGTCATTTTCTTAGTTACTTTAAGAAGACATTTGTATTCTGCATTTAGTATGTTTCGCCTGAACCCGTCTAAGATGCTTTATAGCTTTCATACGAAGGCTATAACCCAATTATAGCATAGGAAAGTGTGTTTATTTTTAAATTAAACAGAACAAGGCATGGAAAGGATTGGGAAGGAATATGAAACAAATATTTATACATGTATTATCTTATTTAAGTTTCATGATAGTTTTATAAGATACAAATTATTATTATCTCAGTTTTAGAGATGAAGAGAAAATAAGAAACTGAAAAATAGTAAGTGGGACTAAGATTCAAATCCAGATCTGTCTAACTCCAAAACTTCTGGAGTTTTTTTCTGCTAATCTCTTTTTTGAAAGAAAAGAAGGAGAAAAGGAGAATATATGCAGCCACGTAATTCACACAGTGTTATATTTATGTATTTGGGATTGAGCTATCGATGCATTTGGGAGACAAAGCTCTACAACTGAGAATTGTATTCAATCCAAAGATATCAGTTGATATTTGAACACCCTGTTGTTTTCTGAGGCAGACTCTCACTC
>CAUYRH010071724.1:0-28497 GCA_963574655.1 Perodicticus potto
TTCTGAAAGTTAATGCGTCAAAATTATCTAAGGGTTATTTTACTTTTAACTGATTAGAACAGGCATCCTCAAACTTTTTAAACTTTTTATTCACTGTCCCTCAGACCGTTGGAGGGCCAGACTATAGTTTTAAACAAAAAACTATGAACAAATTCCTATGCACACTGCACATATCTTATTTTGAAGTAAAAAACAAAACGGAAACAAATACAATTCACACCAACTCATGTGGCCGGCGGGCCGTAGTTTGAGGACCCCTGCTCTAGATTGTTGGTGTGTCTGTTTTAATTCCTCGTTTTCCTGCAACAGACTGACCAGTGAGGTCATGTAGACCCATCTCTAAAGAAGTAGGAGAGGAAAACGAGGCTCTGAGATAATAGGTGACACTTGGCGGAGCCAGGAACCAAACCCAAGTCTTCCGATGCTTCTTCCCTTAAACCACATCTGTAGGGGTGTCCAACCTGCAGCCCCACGGGCCTCATGCTGATGTTATGAGGATTTTCTTTTGCCTATCCGTGGTGTTAGATATTAGGAAAAGTATGCACGGATCTTTTTATTTTGTTTTTTTGCTAGTCAGCCTTCCTTTGTGTTTGGGTATTTAATGTGTGACCCAAGACAATTCTTACTCTTCCGATGTTTAGTAGTGGATAGTAAGAAAAACAGACAGAGAAAGGAAGGGAGGGAGAGAAGGAAAAAGGAAGGGAGGGAGGGAGAAAGCTCCAGTTCTTTATTTTTGTGTCTCTAAGGGTTAGTACAGGGCCTAACAATTTGTCCACCCTCAAAATGTTTGTTTGCTAAATATTGTGGAAATCTTATTGGATTAGTCACAAGATGTCTCTAAGGTAATAAAAAAGTATTTCTCTCTCCTGGTTCAGTGGCTTCAGCCAGGAAAAGGTTCCTAGAAGCAAGACCGAAGAAACTGAGCTGTGCCATTGACGGGCCCTGCAGAGCTCACACAAGCGGGCACAGGACTAGAGAGACTGTGGGAGGAGAGGATGGCGCCACGTGGCAGGCGGTCCTGGCAAGCAGCCTGGCCTGACTGACGTCGTTAGCCTAAGGTATAGAACTCAGGTGAATTCCTGTGAAAGTCTTTGCATCCTCCAGGGAGCGGAGTGGCCAGGGTCTATGGTGTGGCTGTGGAATGAAGAGTGGAAGCACTTTCTCGTTCATGATATGGAAATAGCAGGCTGGCAATTCGCGGCAAGGCCTGTGACTCAATCTCACTTCACTAGCGGCTCCCCTGAACTTCAGGTTCTCCCCATCCCCTAATTTTAGGGGTTAAGGTGCCCTGGGTATCATTATTCTTCCTCCCTTCCTTCTCACCAGGGGGCGGAGCAGCAGAGCTGGGAAACGGGCCTCCCCTACCTGGTCCCTCCCCTGCCTGGTGCTGGGCCCCAGGTCTCTCCCCTGCCTGGTACTGGGCCCCAGGTCTTGGTGTCTTGATTTTCCTGCCTGTGGTTAACAGTAGCCGAGATCTATCTCTGATTTCACCTCCGTGCTTTTTTCTTCAGTGCATTGAGCTGACAAGAATTTCCAGTCTTCTCATCAAGGAACATGACACTAACATCTCCCTCCCTTCACTCAGCCCCTCGTTTATGTTTCCTGCTCTCCTCATTGACTCCTGCACACTTCTCAGTCACCACTTTCCCCGTGTGCTCCATTCTGAGTGACTCGGCCAGCAGGGCAACCAGGCCAGACGAGGGCCGCTTCTCTCCTGCATGAGATGTCTACGAGCTGGGCGCTGAGGACGACATTTGCCAACGCACACCATTTGTCTACTCAAAACAGGCCACTTCTTCCTGCACAGAAGCGCTACCTTCCTGCAGGGGATGCTAAGATGTGTGTTTGTGATTTCTGGTTTGTGCAGGGGCTGTAGAGAGGCAACTGCCCACTGCAGTGGGATCCTTGGCCCAGTTCCCCCCACGACAGTACTGCCAAGAGCAGGGTGGTCACCACTACTGGTCACTGTGACTTGCTCACGCTGCCTTACTTACTGCTTCAGAAGTGGCTGTGGGCAGATGAGAGGAAATGCTCCTTCTCAGCTGAGGCTCAGAGGTGCTGCTCTGGGGCACATCAGTCGCAGTACTGTCCCCTTCCTTCTGCAGACAAGCCCACCTTTCTAACTTACACCCCTCTGCCTCAGGAGGCAGGGGGTCTCTGCCTTTGAAGCCAGTTTCACTTGGGGGTGTAAGGCCCAATTTATAGGGTTTGTATATGTCTGTGTTTTTTGTTAAATTGAGTTTTTGATTCCCAGAAGACATGGGCTACAACTTCTGTGCCTGGTTTTTCACATTGCACACTCTGATGCTCCACCTTCATCATTTGCCCTTGGGCTTCAATCAAGGGTTGTTCCCAGTCATTCTGGGACAGAGTTATTCCAAAGTGGGCAACATTGAAACCAATGGTACCCAGGTAACATCCACCAATTCCATGTCAGAACACAAGAGGCAATTATACTGAGAACTGGAGTAAGCTCTATCTCATCTGTGTGTTTTTTAAAGAACTGGGATTTCTGGATACCTGAAGGTTAAGTTCCCCTCCATTATTTTATCATCGGCCAACAACAATTAAATCACTGCTACTGTTCCCAAGGACATCATAAACAAACCTGCAAACACAGGCATTGAATTGTGAGCCAATCATCATAAGAAGATGGTCATCTAGGTAATTAGAACCAGCTTGTTTAATTTCTTTTAGATTGCCATCATAAGAGAAACACAAAATTTAAACATTTTCTAGAGAATCTGGGATCAATCTGTAGCTCTTCTGTTTGTGAAATCCAGCCATGAGCAAACAGCATTCTGAGGCATATGTTTTATTAACTAGTCATGACTCTTTCATAAATATTGCCTTATAAACATATACTCGAGATATTATTCAACATGTGTTACACATTAAATATTTCTTCTACACAGACTTATTCCTCATGAGTCTGTTCTGAAGGAGGAAAAATTTACATGAAAAGTAAAAATGTGTAGTTCTCACATAGCACATAAATCAAATAAGCAAAGAGTCAGGGTACTTTCACTTGACGATAAAACAGTCCGCTGATATACAAGGTCCTCGCATTCTTGGGAAAGTTAGTGTATGTTCTCCCTACATGAATTATTTGCATTTATATGTAAAATGGAGTTCATATCTAGGTTCAAGGGTTTTTTTTTACCCACATGAATTTGTGGTGGGACGTTAGAAACTCCTGTGGGATGTGAACAGCCCTTCACGCCCTAACTCCGGGACCCCACCTGGTCATCGCCAGCAGCACTTGCCGTCTCTGTAAAGGAAAAAACAGCTCTGACATTCTGGCAATGCTGTCCCTGGGCACTCCCAGTCACCCAACTGTCAGAGTGCCCCGCCCGAGGTGCTTTCGTTAAGTCCCATCCTAGGGCAGCCGGCAGGGCTGCAGCCGCGCCTCTGTGCCAGCATGAGACGGGGACCTGGCACAAGACGGGCTCAGACAATCGCTGGGCTTGCTGCCATCCTGAGACGCAGTCTGGGACTGTGCATCTTGCCCTCCCAAGGAAGGGATTTCTTTTGCATCACTAAACTGACAGGAGAAAAAGGCAGGGTGGAAGGAGTCTGATGGTTGGGCCTTCCGAGTAACACTTAACCTGCTCAGGGCCCCACCATCCTGGGTAAGGAGCCAATGACCACGCGGATTTAAGTAGCGTGGACAGTGAGTGTGGCAAACACGGGCCCTCAGCCCTTCATGCTCCTTGTTTTCTCATTGCCTAAGGAAAAGTGAGGAGCATAGCAGGGAGCTGAGGCAGGCCGGTGGGGCTGGAAGGGCAGAATGTTGATTCTGGTAAGAGAGGAGAAGGCAGAGGGCAGAAAGAACTGGATGCGAGTTGCCAAAGCTGAGAATGCGTGCCTGGCATTTTGGGGGATGAAACCATGGGCTGTTTTGTTTGCCCTCCTGCTTTAGGGACAAATAAGGGCAGCCTAGAGAGTATTTGTGGACAGGAAGGTAAAGGAAGGCAGAAGAATTCTGCAGTCTGAGCTCCTCACAGAGAACTCCCTCTCCAGTTACATGGTAACTGTAAAAATAGCCTGCTTTCACAAAACCATATCGTGCCAAAGAATCAGATGGATCTTCTAGGCTAAACAGACAGGTCACCATGTCCTCGGGAAGGAGGGGCTGTAGACCCTGAAATTGGGAACAGGGGAAAAGATGTGAGGTGTCTCTGAATTTAATGTGGTCCTTCCTGCAATCAGTCTGGTAAATTTCTTTAACCACTGGGGAATAGAAGAATGGTAGGGTCCCAGCCCAAAGATGGCTTTTCCTTGCTTTGCTTTCCAAAATGTTCTCTCCTTCTCTTGCTCTCTCGCTCTTTCTCTCTTCCTCAGCTTTTTCCAATCTTGAAATCAATCTTCATGTATGGGTCCATGTGCCAGCCCTGGCTGGTCGCTCATGGAGGCTGGATAACATCGCCGGGTCGGGTCATGCTGTCTGTTTGGTCTTACCATCTCACCTGCGGTGGAGGCTCTCTGGCAGGTGTTAAGGTGCCATACAGACACTTTCACACTTTGTGTCCCTGACCACGTGTCTTTTTCCTGTACATCCTTCCCCATGTCCTTCAAGCCTTGTCTTCCAGACCCCTGACCAAGCAGCCAGGCTATTACCCACTGACTATGAATGTTCATATCTTCTTCCCTTGGGCCACTTCTCTTTCCACACAAAATGAAGACCAAGTCCAGTCCAGATGAATCATTGCTCCTTCCAGGGTGGAGTGGGCTTAATGCAATCACCTTGCCACCAAATAGTTGATAGGTGTCTTGGGGAGTGGTGTGATAGTGGGGATTCAGCAGTAGTTTCTGTTGCTGACAGCTTGAATATTTGGCCAGGACAGTGGCTGGATCTGCCTTAGCGAGTGGGAGCCCCTGATAATAGGTTCATGAACAGACCTCGTCTCTGCCATTGTAACATGAAAGCATCTATAAACAACCTGTAAACAAATGGGCTTGGCTATGTTGCAATAAACTCTTACCCACAAAAACAGGTGGTGGGTTAGATTTTATCTGTGGGCTATAATTTAGCAATCCCTGCTTTAACTCAGCAATTAGGATGTAATAAGCATTTATATAAATTTTCACCATCTTTCTCCCTTTACTTTCCAACTTTTGTTACATATATTTTACGTCATCAGGGAAAATAATGCCTAAATTCTGCTAGATCACTCTTATTTCCACATTTGGTTAGGCATAGATTCTACAGTTCAATAGACGTTCAATGATTGCCAGCAATGTTTTATCAGTTTTTCCAGTCACCTTGTAGTTGGATATAACTTTTTATCTAGTAGCTTCCTTAACAGGGGTTTATGTGAACTATATTCCCTGGGTTCTGACATGTTCAAAATGGCAAGTTATCTCCAAAACTGAATAAAAAATTGTAAAATCTTTAGAACACTCTTTCTGGCAGGCTTTTGGTGTCTCAGCAATTTTGCTGTAGAAAAAACCTAAGATCAGTCTGCTTATCCCTTATAATTGATTTGATCTTACTGCTTGGATGATCAAACAGCAGAGTCCATACCGTGAAATATTTACAATGCGATAAAAACAAAAACACGATGTAAAAAAACATGACAGACTTAATTTTGGCTTAAATTAAAAAGGCTTTATATTATATCACAAAATAAAATATAATTTTATATATATTGTATTTCATAGAACAAGATCATTAAAATTTTTTTAAATTAAGGAAGGTTAAATATGAAAGAATGGCAAGGACAAGCACAGCGGTTCATGCCTGTAATCCTAGCACTCTGGGAGGTCAAGGCTGGAGAATCACTTGAACTTGGGTGTTGGAGACAGGCCTCAGCAGGAGTGAGACTAGGTCTCTACCAAAAATAGAAAAATTAGCCAGGCATCATGGAGGCACCTGTAGTCCCAGCCACTTGTGAGACTGAGGCAAGAGGATCACTGGTGCCCAAGAGTTTAAGTTCACTGTGAGCTATGACACCACAGCGTCTTTGAGGGCAAGAGATTAAGACTTTGCCTCTTAAAAAAAAAAAAAGGCAAAATTCCAGAGGCAGAAAGAGCTCAGAGATTATGATTATGAACTTCAGACAAAGCACAAAGTACATTCTAGTCACTTATTTCAAGAAGGTTCAGTTGAATTATGTCAATAAATTTGTGTTCTGTTCCATTTATTTGCTGAAGCACCTCTTGATCCTTTCATTATTTGTATCTCCTTTCTCTGTCTTCCAATCTCATCATTTAGTCTCAACCTTTTTTTTTTTAATTCTCAAACTTAAAAACAATCATCTTACTTTTGTTTTAAAATTATTTTGATTTTACCTTTTAGAAATTTGGTCTTTCTCAAATAAACATGCTTTAACTTTGTGTGCTTCAAATGCTTAAGATGGCATATACTACCATAAACTGTTTTATAAACAAAATTCATACAACAATTTGTAGAAGAAAAACTCATTTTACAGAAGGTAAAAGGGCAAAGTCTGTCCTGGGGTTACACAGACTAGTAGTGTCTCCTAGCCTTTGAAATCTTTGATTTCCTTTCCATTTTGCCCCTATATCTCGTTTACATCCTCTGTGTTTAGCAATGTCTATTTTCATTGGTGTTTCTTCCACTAGGGCCCTATTTTCAATAATGAAGTTTGGTTTGGGTCTTTGTTTTTGCTTTAAGTTTGAGCTCTGTGCTTGTTGGGAATGATAGATGGTTGACAGCTCTCTCTTTCTTCTAATATAATTGTTCCATAAAGATATTCTATTGGCTCTGGCAGATTGGGCGCCAGCCACATACACGGGGGCTGGCCGGTTCAAACCTAGCCTAGAGCCTGGCAAACAACAATGACAACTACAGGAACAACAAAAAAAATAGCCAGGCATTGTGGCAGGTGCCTGTAGTCCCAGCTACTTGGGAGGCTGAGGTAAGAGAATTGCTTAAGCCCAAGAGTCTGAGGTTGCTGTGAGCTGTGACGCCATAGCACTCTACCAAGGGCAACCTAGTGAGACTCTGTCTCGGAAAAAAAAAAAAAAGACATTCTATCATCCTTTGAAATTTATTTAGCAGATTTATATTATCCCTATTTATATATCAGTAACTTTTTTTATTTCAGCATATCTCCCCGATCTTTTGTGTCTCTGCTTTGGGGGCTTGATTTAATAATTTTTAATTAATTCTAAAATGATATGCCAGAATTTTTTTAAATAGACCTTATTTTTTAGAGCAGCGTTAGGTCCACAGCAAAATTGAGCAGAAAGCACAGACTCCGCATGTGCTCCCTGCTCCCACAAATGGACACACCCCAGAACACACTATCAACATCCCCCATCTGAGTGGTACATTCGCTACAGCTGATGAGCCTATATTAACACGTCACCACTCAACGTCCTCCGTCTACATTAGGTTTCACTTTAGGGGTTATACATTCCAGAGGCTTGAAAGATATAGTCACATAATGACAGGCACCCACCATTATAGTATCACCCGGAATATTTTCACTGCCTTAAACATCCTCTGTGCTCCTCTGTGACGCCATAGCACTCTACCAAGGGCAACCTAGTGAGACTCTGTCTGAGCTTCAGAGTGTTGTCTGTTCCAGAATGTCATACGGTTGGCCTCAAACTGTATAGAGACTTTTCAGGTTGGCTTCTTTCACTTAGTAATTTGTACTTAAGGATCCTCCAAGTCTTTTCATGACCTGATAGTTCATTTTTTTTCAGTGCTCAATAATAGTCCCTCATCTGGTTGGACCACGGTTTATCCATTCAGCTCCTGAAGAACATCTTAGTTGCTTCCAAGTGTTGGCAATTACGAATAAAGCTGCTGTAAACATCTGCGTGCAGGTTTTTGTTTGGCATCATTTTTGATTCACCTGGATAAATATCAAGGTGCTAACTGCTAACTCACAGGGTGGGAGTATGCTTAGTCTCGTAAGAAACTACCAAGCTATCTTCCTGAGTGTGTCTGATGTACACTGTACCGTGCCGCAATCCCACCAGCAGTGAATGAATGAGAGTCCCAGTTGACCCCACATCCTTGTCGGCATCTGCTATCATTGGTGTTTGGATTTGGGCCATTCTAACAGGTGTGTAGTGGGGCCTCATTGTTGTTGTGGTTGTTGTTTTGTAGAGACAGAGTCTCACTTTATCGCCCTCTGTAGAGTGCTGTGGCGTCACACAGCTCACAGCAACATCCAACTCCTGGGCTTAGGCGATTCTCTTGCCTCAGCCTCCTGAGTAACTGGGACTACAGGCATCCACCACAACGTCTGGTTATTTTTCTGTTTTTTTGCAGTTTGGCCGAGGTTGGTTTTGAACCCACCACCTTCGATATATGGGGCCAGCGCCCTACTCAATGAGCCACAGGCATAGCCCCTCATTGTTGTCTTTAACATCACGGTTTTTAGCAGCTGGACTATAACGTTTTCCTAGAGCTGGTAGCTCACTTGATACTTGTTTTTCCTGCCCTTCTCTCGTAACATCTTTGTATATTACAATACACTCTGATGGTTCCTCTTTCATTACTTTTTTATGGAATCAGGTGACATTTTTTCTGTAGGCTTTTGGCTTTCTTATTCATGTGACTTCCCTGTACTAGACAACCAATTACACTGAAAATGGTGACATAGAAGGAAAGGAAAAAATGGGGCAACTTATAGTTCCTTTTCCCTTCAGTTTTTCCTTTACCCCTTTACACAGAGTTGGTAGAATGTGGGTATATCCAGAAGTGAAATGAAAACAGTGAGTTAGTTTTGTGCAGTGTTTCCATTGTTCTGATAAAAGCAAAATACATGTAAATGTACAAGCTAGAAAACATAAATATAAATAAATATAAACATTATATTTATTTATATAAATATATAACATTTATTTATATAAATAAATATAAATATAAATAAATTTAGCAATTCTGCTTATAACTTAAGTGTTTCTGTATGTACATATAAAAATGGTATTGTATAATATACAATTGGTAAACATTCATGCGAATAATATTATTTTAATTTTTCTTTACTTAGAACAAGATTAAATAATAAATATAAAACATCATGACAGTTCAAGAAGCACAGAAGAAAAGAAAGAGCTTTGTGTTTTGGTAACTTCCGTTGTATTTTCCCCTGAGTTTCAAACAAGAGCCCTGAGTTTCCACCTTGCTTTGGCCTGCACAGATTATGTAGCCATCCTTGCATAGAAGGTTAGCACTGGAAGACTTCAGAGATCACCTTGCTGGATCCCTTCGCAGACAAGGAAGATGGGCCGAGAGAGATGAAGTAACATCTTTCTTAGGAAAGGGGAAAGGTAAGATGGGGAGAACTTCCTCCATCTTCAGACCGGGAGGAGTGCACTGGGGTTTCATTGACAGACACCTAGCCCACGGGAGCCGCGCCTCTCAGATCTACGCCTGCGGGTTGTTTAACACCCGCCCACCTCATGATGAGCTGGAGTCCCTGGGCCAGCCTCGTCTCTACCGCTGCACGGCTGTGGAGCCAAGTACGCAGCATTCTCTGCAGCTGCTGGATATTCCCGCCCCGCGCCCATCATCCCGTGTTCCCCCAGTGGGCATCCCACATTCAATGCCAGACGAGAGCCTACTCCACCGCCTGCATCCTGCCAGCCTGGGAGCTTATGAGGACACTCAGTGGACATGTATTCTAATCTTGGGAACATTGGGTTTCTCAGAAGGCCACAAAGCCTTTGAAAGTGTGGAAAAGGGAGTCTGGGCAAAGTGACTCACACCTGTAACCCTAGCAGTCTGGGAGTCTGGGCTTAGTGGCTCATATGTGTAACCCTAGCTCTCTGGGAGTCTGGGCGTAGTGGCTCACACGTGTAACCCTAGCTCTCTGGGAGTCTGGGTGTATTGGCTCACACCTGTAACCCTAGCACTCTGGGAGGCTGAGTGTAGTGGCTCACACCTGTAACCCTAGCACTCTGGGAGGTTGGGTGTAGTGGCTCACACCTGTAACCCTAGCACTCTGTGAGTCTGGGTGTAGTGGCTCACACCTGTAACCCTAGCACTCTGGGAGTCTGGGTGTATTGGCTCACATGTGTAACCCTAGCACTCTGGGAGTCTGGGCGTAGTGGCTCACACCTGTAACCCTAGCACTCTGGGAGGCTGGGCGTAGTGGCTCACACGTGTAACCCTAGCACTCTGGGAGTCTGGGCATAGTGACTCACACCTGTAACCCTAGCACTCTGGGAGTCTGGGTGTATTGGCTCACACGTGTAACCCTAGCTCTCTGGGAGTCTGGGCGTAGTGACTCACACCTGTAACCCTAGCACTCTGGGAGGCTGAGGCAGTTGAGCTGCCTGAACTCAGGAGTTGGAGACTAGCCTGAGCAAGAGTGAGACCCCATCTCTAAAAATAGCCAGGTGTTGTGGCAGGCACCTGTAGTCCCAGCCACTTGGGAAGCTGAGGCAAGAGAATTGCTTGAGCCAAAGAATTTGAGGTTGCTGTGAGCTGTGATGCAACAGCACTCTACCAAGGGCAGCAAAGTAAGAGTCTATCTCAAAAAAATAAATAATAATTGTGGAAAAGGAATTGTTAGAGGTGGGATTTGGGGGGAGAATAGGAAGTCTTGGTGAAATGTTCTGGCTCTGCCTCCATTAGACGACTTTTTCCTTCCTATGAAGACAATCTGGGAGGAAAGAGAGTGCTGCCACTGAGTTGGGAAAGATGCAATGTCTTTTCCTACCACTTTGGTACAATCCTTGCCAGCAGACTGGGAAGTGTTGATTTTGAAAGATTTTTAAGAATTTCTTTCCAAAGCAATGAATTCAATAACACATAAAACAAGAGTCTTTTGTCACACATCCTGTCCTCTGAGAACCAAGCAAGCACCACTCTCTCTCTCTCACACACACACACACACACACACACACACACGTGCATGAACACAAGGACACTTCATTTTCACTTCCCTTCTCCTACAGGCCAAGACATTCCCAAAGCAAAGCAAAGCAATATTTGCAGCTTTGAAAGGACACCATGTACTGAGACATGACTTTGAACCCCACCCTGCCTTCCCTCCACCTACGTTAAAATCCTTACACATTTTCTTCAAATGATGTATTTTCTGAGACTCTGTCATGTTGCCTAAAAAGTACTTCTTTCCCAATCACAGAGTTTTGGGGACAGACCATTTCTACTCACGGAGGGGTGAAGCCGATTGGAGTTAGGGTGGAAGAGCAGAAAAGAAGGACCTCCCGCCCACGACGCTGACGCGCCCTCTCCCAGCTTTCAGGCTGCCCAAGTTTGCTCGAGAAACATCTTTCCCGGCCATCACTAGCAGCAGATTTTGCAGCGAAAGATCCTCTTTCTGGATTCCTTGCAGTGTGGCAATTTCAGGTGCTACCCCTCGACCTGCGGGCCCTGCACGAGTCCACCCCGTCACACACAGCCCTCCCAACAGACCTTTCCTGGGGCTGGCCCCTTCCCTGAACTTTCTCAGAACTCAGAAACTTGGAATTCAGTCATGCTGTGCAGTTCTTCTGCTGCTCCCAAAGGAGCTAGCTCCAGAGCAATCCCTGGAGGTCCTCATCACTCTGAGGCCCGTCCCCCAGCAGCGGAGCTGTGCCCCTGTTCCAGCAGAGTGCCTGGTGCTCACCTGTGCCTCCCCACCAAGCTGTGACCCAGGAACAATGGCGGGATTGGCCAGGCCCTGCTCTCTAAGCGCCTGGGACAGGACTGTTACCCAGACACACATTTGGTGCTCAATGACCAAGTGCTGGACGTACCTACGCGAAAGTGCGGTGAACAAGCCTGGTTGTGACTGTGCTTTCAGTGTGATATGTGTCTTTCAGCTGCGTCCCTGGAGCCATCCTCTGTCACAGCGAAAGGCTATGAATCAGGAGGTTGTCACACACGTGAGATCTAAAAGGCCTCGTGGCTGCTCTGCCTGCTGCGCCCAGCAGTAGGGCACCAGGGACAATTACTGGTCTTTGAGCAAATCCTGGGATTATTTATCACTGAAAATCAGCCTCCGAGAGCCTTTGAGCTGTGAAGGGGTTGCTTATGCTCCATCCCCGCATGCTTCTCCTCTGCTCACAGCGGGCCTCAGATGACCCGCGCCTGGCGGACGGCCACCTTCCTGCCGCCTGGAGAGGCGGGCCCACCTGCAGCCCACACGTGGCTTCTGACCTCCAGGGAGCATCAAAGGATGGCAGGAAGGGCCAGGTGGCCAGCTGAGACAGGGCACCGACAGGGCTGACTCGTTCCCAGGCTTATCTCAGCAGGGCCCTGCAGAAGTGGGGGATGAGGAACGGAGGCTGCTGTGCGTCTTCGGTGTGAGCTTATTTCCACTTTCATCCCACATGATCGTCCCCTCTGCATTCTTGGCCTGAGCCGGTCTCTCTCGTGAACGCAGCGAAGGCGTGGTGCCCTAAAGTGAAGAGTGAAGAATGCTAGACCCAGAGGCGAGCCGGGCTCCCCCAGCCGCAAGGCCCTTTCAAAAGAACCTTATTGGAAAGGCAAACAGGCAAAACCCACAAAAACGCAGGCAGAGGGTCCACATTTCCCTCGGGTTTTGCTTTCATCTGGGAAAGACGTTTCCTTTCTACTCTTCTTCCTTAGCTCCCTTCCACCCGTGGCAAGCAGAGGCTGCTCACATCGCTAACCCGAAATGATGCTGTGGGGCCCGAGCCCGGCAAAGCCAGGCCCGCAGGCAGGGCTCCTCCTGCCCATCTAGGAACCGTGTTTATGGGCAGCTGCAGAAGACAGGCACACAGGTGAGGGCAGCGATCAGAACACTCCTTCTTGAGAGTTATAGCCGCTCAGCACAAGCGAGCTTCGTTAAAATGGGGCTTTATTGGAAGGATTCTGGAGCATCCACACACACACGGGATCTCGGTACCCAGCATAGGGCCCGTGCCACAAGGACCCCTCTTTCTCTCTCTCCCCTCTCTCATTCTCTGTGTGGTGGAAAACAGCCCCTGTCAGCCCGAGATTCCCATCCTTCCAACCTCCCTGAGTCAGGATGCCTTCACCACCAGCTCCTCATGGCACCAGCCTAGAAAAGGCCTCCGACTGGCCCAGATTCTGCCACTTGCCCATCCCTGACCCAACCTCTGTAGCCAGAGGGACAGACACCTGCTCACACTGTGGCCAAGAGTTCAGAGTCATGGGACCGGCAGGCCCCTCTGTACCACCGGTCAGGAGCCTCGAGAGAAGTAGCTCCCAAAGACAGAGGGGCTTCTGTCAGGCTGATGGGGAAAGGCATGAGTTTCTAACATTGGACAGAGACTGTCCTGGAAACAGTCCCTTAACCAAAAGAAATCCACCCCATATGTTCCAGTATTTGATGTAAGAGCATGGTCGAAAAATGTGAGCTCAACTTCCAACATTAGCGACTGTGGGAAGGGCAACCTGGCAGGGCCCCTCAGAGGGAGCTACCTGCCCTCCTTCCCGACGCTATAGGACTTAAAACCCATGCACTCACTGGGAATGTGTGTTGTTTTTCTTTTTAGACTTGATTCAACTTGAAAGGGCCCTTCGTCTTATCTTGTGTGAGTGAGCAAGGGAGAGTGTGTTGGTTCAGCGGTGCAATAAATAACCTCTCACTAGGAGAAATGTGATGCCTTCTCATTGCACTGAGCCATTTGGTAACCACGATCTGATGTTCCAGAAGCTTTTCTTGGGAGACCAGAGATATCTGAGCCACTTCCCTTCTCAAACGACTCCAGCTAATGGCTTTCCATGCTGTCAGTGGAATGAGTCTATCTTTGATTTGTGGTTGCTTGATTAGGTTTTGAAAGGAGAGGCTCCACTTGGCAAGGAGGCATAATTGCCTGGGAACCCTGCAGAGTAACATAATTCCTGTGGAATTGGAGGGACCACAAATATGGTGAAACTTTACTCCCCTGGGGAGACGATAATATATGTAAAAGGGTTTCTCACCCCCATGCAGGCCCTTTCCCTTCCTCTGACAGCTCACTCCGGCCCTTTCTGCCTCACCAGTTTTTCCGGACACTGGGAATGTTTTCTTAGAAAGGAGGAGGTCTTCTTGGATCCTGCCACACAGAGCCTGGAGGGGCTTGGCAAATGCTCTAGGCTCACGGCCTCGCAAGTCAAACCACTATTCTGTTGGGTCCTCAGACTGTACCGCAAGTCTGCCTGTGAATTTCCAACTCACTGCAGCCATGGAGGGAAGCCAGAGTGGGAGGGGGGCCACGAAACCCAGCACCTTTACTAACAGAAAAGGAAACACCACTGTATATACCAAAGTTGCACGGCTACCTGCAGGCTTCCGGGCTAACCACGGGCCCATTCTCAGAGTCTTTGGTACTGTCCAATCCAAAGAAAATGACACAGGAGCTCAACGCTGCTACGGATGCTTCACCGGGTGGAAGAAAGACACCAACGAGGAGCGTGTGCCTTGACACTGGAAGCCAGCTTCCTCTTCAGAAGCGAAGCAGCCGAAGGTTGTCTCAGGAAGGGATCTTTTCTTCTTAATAAACTGTATTGTCTGAGAATAATTTGAAATTTATAGAAAAGCTGCACGTCTAGTTCAGAGAGCTCCCGTATACCCTTCACCCGGTTTCCACCAACATTTCAGTCTTTCCTTAGCAAGCTGCGCTTTTCAGAACTTCAGCCGAACATCATTCAGATTTCACCAACTTTCTCCCTAATGTTCCAGGATCCCAACCAGGATCCCACATTGCATTTCGTCATCACGTCTCTTCCGTCTCCTCTGATCTATGAGCGTTTCTCAGGCTTTCCTCGTTTATCCTGGACCTTCGCGGTTTTGAAGGCTACTAGTCAGACACTCCGTACGGTGTCCCCGGTCTGGGTTTGTCTGGTCCTGTCTCCAGGTTAGAACGGGGTTATGAGTTTTGAGAAGGAAAATCCAGAAGGGAAGTGTCTGGGGAGGATGTTTTTAAAGAACAGGCAGCTCAGAAGTTACAAACCGACTTGCCTTAATGACAAATCCTGTTTACTGTGCTCCATCCTGTGTTTTACAGAAAGTCTGTGCCAATTTTGTGCTTCATTTTTCCAATTCAGATTTCTTGCTTCTCTTAAAAAATAGAATGAGCTAGTGACTCCAGGCCTCTGAGACAGTCAGAGGCGGGTGCCTCTTCAGAAGTAATTGACCCTCCAGGACAATGTCCTTTCCGGGTCCCACCGGTCCTGTGGCCTCCCCAGCATGGAGGCTCAGCATCAGCTGCCGTTGATCAAGTCTATGGCGTTTTCCAAAAAGCAGGCAATGGTGTGGGTACACACGGTCACACTACTGTTCCTTGAGGTATCTCAACTCTTGTTTGGCGACACGAAACAGGGAAGCCATTTAGGAGGGAAGACAGATGAAGGAAAAGGGTGGCGAAACCTCCACTTATCCTGCCCTTCTCCCTAGACCCTTCCCTCCGTGTCACTACCGAGGCACAGCCCTGTCACCTACCAGGATATGGGCCTCCGGGGGGGGGTTTCCGTGCTGCAGTCCCACTTCAGATACTGTTAGAGGCACACTCAGAGTCTGTCTATCTTCCCTCTATCCCTCACCCCTCTGCTCTGTGAATTAGACGTCCCCGTCACACGAGCTAGAATTCTAAGTGCTGACAGGTCCCTCAACTTCTCCTCCCCTCACCCTCCTCCCCTTTCCCATCCTGCCCCAACACCCTAGGTTTGAAAGCTTCAGGATCTGCCCAGAACGTGGCCACAGCAGGTGTTAAGGCAGTGACCAAGCCAAGTGTCCCCGCACCCCACACGTGTGATGAGTCCTGCCCCGTGCATCACAAGAGCAGATGGGAGAGCGAGGATGAGGAGAAGGGGTTACCCCAGATGAAATGAGTGAGCGCTGGACAGGGAGTCAGGGGATACGGACTCCAGCCTGATTCCAGTGCTGTGTGGGGCCACCCAAATCACCCAACCCTGCTGAGCCTGAGTCATCTCAGCTATCAAATATTAGAACAATTTTAACTGCTTTGCTGACCTCCTGATTTCCATGACGTATAAAGATGATCAAGCCAGCTGCAGAATAAGCTTCCTGACTTGTTTCCTTCACTCCCAAGCCAGAGCTGCATCCTTGTCTGTGTCTATAGCAGCTCAAGATTTTCTGTCCCTGCGCTTACCTCACATTCCCTGTGTATTTGTTACACCTGCACACCCACTTTTAGTGGAATTGCCCTGAGAATGGCATATGCATATTTAAGCACTGATACCTGTTTCAGGGTTTGGTATAAGAGCATGGCCAAAAGGTATTGAATGAGCAAATGAGTCCAGTATAAGAAATCCTTCTTTGTTTAAGCTGGGAGAGGCGTAGGGGTTAGAATATCTGTTCCCTATACCCAAAGTGTATGTAAAGTGCTTTGTAAACTATTGGGCTTTATCTAAATGCAAAGGGCTGGGGACAGGCTGGGTGTCTGACCTGACCCAACCCGCCTCCTTCTCAGAGAACCTGCTCTGACCCACAGCCAACACCTATTACCCCATCCTGCCCTCCGGCCAAAGCTGATTGGACCTGACTCAAATCCATTAATCTATCGGCTAAGCCGCCAATCAGACTCTTCCAGTCTTTGAACTGTCACAGGGACAATAAATCATGAGATGACAATGGGGGATTGAAGTGTAGCATTCTGTAGAGTCATACCATATTGGGACCTGCCATATCGATCCATTATAAGCACCAGAAGCCACCAGAGAGAGGGGACAGAGGGGGAGATGAGGGGGGTCTTCCAGGCCTCAGAACTGGAGTGGGCAGTCTCCGTTCCCAACATCCCAGTGACATCTCCAGTCTGACCATACTCGGTGTGTTGTCCTTAGATATCTGAGAAATTTTCCCTGACATTGTCTAAGAAATCCTTCTTTGCTTAAGCTGGGAGAGGGGTAGGGGTTAGAATATCTGTTCCCTATTCTATGGGTTAGAATAGCTGTTTCCAAATAATCTTTCATGAAGACACTGGGAAAACTAGATTGAGTCTCTTATCAAGAGGTACAAACTTACATACAGGGAGGAAGAAAAGACGCCCATAGGGTTGAGGCATTGGTACCCCTCTAACCCAGGGCAAACTCTGGTCCCACAGCTGATGATGGGAATTGTCACTCTGAGGACTTTCAAAGATACTTCTCTTGGACAAGCAGAGGAAGTTGAGCTAGCAAGTAGGAAAAGATTCCAGAAAAATAAAGCTTCAGCCTGGCATGTTATTGCTGGAGCCGAGGGTCAGCCACAGGCCTCCTCAGACCCTCTGGGAAGATTAGCTGACTCTGGCAGGCTGGGCAATCTACCAGATGGCCACACTCACAGGCCAAAATGGAAACAAGTTCTATGTACAGAGTGACAAAACCAGGGAATGGAGAGAAATGGTCAACTTTGGGCACAGTCAATGGGATCCTGGTAAGAAAGATTCCTTATCCAAGAGCTGTAAGTTAGTCACATGGTATTTGTCATAAGATTATGAAACATTGGGAAACTTGTGATTCCTGTAATTTGTCTGCCTCACAGGAGCTAATGTTTATTGATTTCCTTCTGTAAGAGGCAGAGTCATCAATTTGGTCTTCCAGTGTAGAAAGTTCTCAGGTTTCTGGAAGAAGCTTGAACCAAGAGAATTGAAATGGGCATCTCCATACTGGTTTTCTTTCCGATCACAAAGAGTGGATATTGCTATAATGATGGCTTTCACAGACATCCAACATTTAAGTTTTTTGCAAACCCTCAGGAATTGAAAATTATGGAATAAAATAAGCATTTATTGAATACCCAACACGTATCAGACAGTGAGCTAGGCTCTTTTACAAGACAGGAGTGAATTTAATCCTTGCAAGACCTCCAAAAGTTATTATCGTATCCATTTCATCGAAGAGAAAACTGAAGTTTAAAGAACTAATAGCTTCAGCACTTGGGAGGCCAAGGCAGGTGGATTGCCTGAGCTCACAGGTTCGAGACCAGCCTGAGCCAGAGCGAGACCCCATCCCTAAAAAACAGCTAGGCATTGTGGTGGGCACCTGTAGTCCCAGCTGCTGGGGAGACCGAGGCAAGAGGATCACTTGAAGCCAAGAGTTTGAGGTCACTGTGAGCTAAGACACCACAGCACTCTACCAAGGGGTGACCAAGTGAGACTCTGTCTCCAAAAAAAAAGAACTAATATCTTGCCCAGAGTCCTATAGCTAGTGGGGAGCCAAACTGAGATTCTGATCCATGTTATTTTGTGTCAAGCTCCTGACTTTTCCGTGTCATCATTCTGTCTCTCTGACTGGCTTCTCCAAGGCCTTGGGAATCTAGAGTCCATGAAGAAACAGGCTTTGGCTGGTTGTGAGTGCCGACTCCTGATCTTACAACTTTATGTGACAGCCTTGGGGAAGGAATCAGGGGAAACTTAGAAACTCCTTTCTTAAATTAATTATCATTTGTTCTAATCTTTTATTTTTAGATTCCTGTTTTTTACCAGCCTAGAATTTTTATTTTTCAATGAGGTGTAAATGAACAATCTAATTTGATTTTCATGGATAAAATTCTATACGTACAATTTATTTTTTAAAGCATCCCATTGAACCGAAAGTGTCATTTTTTTCCATTCATTATGTTTGCACAGTAGTTTGCTCTACTCCTAGACTCCCTTCTTCTTTCCACCGATCTATTCCGGCACCAAGCTCCTACCACTAGAAATCTGAATCCCATAGCTTTGTTTTAAATTTTACCCCTGGTGAAATCACCACTCTTAACTTTTCTCAGACATTTATTCTTCCACATCAACCCTAACATCTTTTTGTCTATTCTCCTCCACCCACCCCAAATAATCATTTTGATTTCAATTTCATTTTGATTACATTTGCATATTATATGGATTAATAAGAATTGACATCATAGATTAAATATTAATTTATAATCTTAATTTATAATAACTGTATACAAAGAATCATGGTGTATATCTTCACTTAGTAAATTTTGTCTTATATTCATCAAAACAATTTTTTAACTGTGTCTTTTATGTGTTACTAAATCATGAGTATTTTTTAGTTTTTGCTTTTTTTTTGAGACAGAGTCTCACTTTGTTGCCCTTGGTAGAGTGTAGTGGCGTCACAGCTCACAGCAACCTCAAACTCTTGGGCTCAAGCCATTCTCTTGTCTCGGCCTCCTGAGTAGCTGGAACTACTCCACCTTCCTCGGTCTCCCATAATGCTAGGATTACAGGCATGAGCCACCACACCCGGCTTAGTTTTTGTTTCTATCAAGAATGGAATTTATTTTTATTTCTAATTGGGTATGCTCATTTAGATAAAAGTGGCTGCTTATTATGATCCTCGTATTTACCTTACCAGATTCTCCTCTTCATTCTAGCAAGTTATTTAAGTCATTAATTTCTGAAAACATGTTTCTATTTTCTGCAAAAAAGGAGATAACATGTTTTGTTTTTCTCCCAACATTTTATGCATCATACTCTTGCATTACTTAAAATTTCCAAAATAGGGTCAAGCACAGTAGCTCTCACCTATAATCCCAGCATTCTGGGAGGCCAAGATGGGAGGATTGCTTGAGCTCAGGAGTTCGAGACCAGCCTGAGCAAGAGTAAGTCCCTGTTTCTACTAAAAATAGGAAAAAAATTATCCAGGCATATGGCAAGTGCCTGTAGTCCCAGCTACTCAGGAGGCTGAGACAGGAGGATCTATCACATGAGCCCAGGAGGTTGAGGTTGCTGTGAGCTAGGCTAACACCCTGGCACTCTAGCCTGGGGCAACAGAGTGATACTCTGTCTCAAAATATATATATATATATTTCTAAAACAATAATAAATAACGGCAATAGCAGGCAATCTTGTCTTATACCTGATTTTAAAATAGGTTCAATATTTCATAATTTGCTATAGCCATTATTATGTCAAAAACTTTTATTCCACCAAGATTTTACATGAAGTTTTATTTGTAATTGTTGCTAAATTTTATGAAATACCTTTTTTTTTTTTTTTTTTTTTGTAGAGACAGAGTTTCACCTTATCACCCTCGGTAGAGTGCCATGGCGTCACACAGCTCACAGCAACCTCCAACTCCTGGGCTTAGGCGATTCTCTTGCCTCAGGCTCCCGAGTAGCTGAGACTACAGGAGCCCACCACAACGACCAGCTATTGATGCAGTTTGGCCAGGGCCGGGTTTGAACCTGCCACCCTCGGTATATGGGGCCGGCGCCCTACTCACTGAGCCACAGGTGCCGCCCCTGAAATGCCTTTTATCATCTACTATTATAATAATATAGTTTTTCTTTTTTAATCTATTAATATAGTAAATTTTGTTGATACATATCTAAACTTTAAACTATCTTTACAGACCTAAAATCAATTTGATTTTATTTCTATGCATTCTTTTTATAATTTTCTACTGGACATGACTTACTAATTTTTTGCTTAGCATTTGGCTTCCATATTTATAAATGAAATTATCTAGTTTTCCTTTTTTCCTGTGTCTATCATGTTTTAGTATTCCTAGTATTATGCTAGCTTCATAAAATTGATTGGGAGCTGTTTCTACCTTTCTCTATGGCCTAAGGTAGTTTAAATCATAACCTACTACACTTTAGTGGATGGTGGTACAAAACTTCTAGATCAGAGATAAAAGATGGTTTATTACTCATAGCAATAGGAGGAGTCAGACATCAGCATTTGGGTACCAACTTCCCAAGCCTCCACTCCCATGGGGCAAGTTGAAGAGGGTCACCTGACATGTGGTATGTTAGATTATAGGAGAGGAACTCCTATAATCTTAGGAGTTCCTAAGTTCCTAAGTTTAGGGATCTGATTGTTTTATAATGGGCATTCAGCATACTTGCTTTTTGCTCCAGGGCCAGACGCTTTATCTTTCAAGGTTATAAACAAACTTGCCCTCTACTCTGAAGGGAAACACTATCTCTATCCAAAGTTGTTTACTATGGAAAGAAAGAAAGCCCAGAACCAGGGCAATGCACAGATGCACAAAAAGGTGACAGACCCATGGAAAATTATTTCCCGACAATGTACGTAGAATAACCAAGGCAAAAAGGACAAAATATGACTATTTGTTAATTCTTAGGCATATGAATGTCACTACATTATTTTCTATTTCTACATTTTCAAAATATCTCTCTCTTTGGTCCCCAAAAAGAAAAAGAAAGAAGTCCTATCTAATAACAGAAGAGTTTCCTCAGCCCAGCTCAGTGGCTCATGCCTATAATCGCAACACTCTTGGGAGGCTGAGGCGGGTGGATTGTGTGAGCTCAGGTGTTCAAGACCAGCCTGAGCACGAGTGAGATCCCATCTCTAAAAATAGCCCAGCCTGTGGAAAGTGCCTGTAGTCCCAGCTACTCCGGAGGCTGAGGCAAGAAGATTGCTTAAACCCAAGGATTTGAGGTTGATGTGAGCTATGACACCACAGCACTCTACCCAGGGTGACAAAGTAAGACTCTGTCTCCAAAAAGAATGGTTGCCTCAAGATTTAGTGAGTGTTCCAATAAAATATGAGTGACTTCTTTTTAGGAATATTGCACAATTTCTGACTTTGATGGGTAGGACCTTTCTAATTCAAAGAATCTACAATGTTAAATGGCCAAGATTGAAGGCATTTCAAAGAATTCTTTGCCTATTCCTATATATTGTCTCCTAATTGCATCATATTCACGGGTGGACCAGGAACAAATAGAAACCTCTCTCTCTCTCTCTCTCTCTCTCTCTCACACCCACCCACACACACACACACACTATACAAATGCAATTACCAAATAAATCATGCCTGGGATTATCTACATTTCTTAATCTCTTTAGATCTTTTTAATGAGGTCAGGGGAGGACTGTTACCGGTGCTCCTAAAGCATTGGCATAGTGGGCAAAAATCATAGTGGGCAAGATAAACATGCCCGTGTCCCACAGAACTTACAATCGAGTGGGAAAGGTAAATCATTCAACAGCCTAATAAGACAAAGAGACTGGCTTTCAGATTCACTAGATACTGAGCTAGCCCCCTCCCCTTCCTCGTCTTCTCACCCACCAGCTCTCCAGGGATCCATAGGCAGAGAGAACTGGGGTGACTCTCTTATGACTGTCCTGAGATGTAACAGAGCACCAGGGCCAGGGAATCTTTACATTAACAAGAGACCCAACAAGACACCGGCTGACAGAACGGGTCTGCTCAGGTGACTTCTCCCTCTAGCTCAGATTTTCCTTTTCTAAAGAATTTCAAACATCTAGCTTCATACCCTCAAAGGCATACTCACGACTTTAAAGGACCCAACAAATCTAACATAGCATTTAAAAATCCAAAATTAGAATATTCTCTTGAGGTCTCTACCAAAGTGCAAGAACCCCATGCCCGGGACTTCCCTCTCCCTTGCCACTTCAAACATCTCCCTGACAACATCCTTGCGGCCATAACAACATGTCAAACGCACGCATGCACCAGGGCAATCGCTTTCTCTACTTTGCTGTGAATTTCCTCTTATTCACTCTCAAAGGCTGAGAATGTGAGCGGGGTGGGGGGGTGCTGTTGCTGAAATAGATAGGATTAGCTAATGGGAGTGATGGTTTCTTTACCCATGTTTTCAGCAACAGTACAAATGTGGCTGCAGTCTAATTAAGGCAAACACCTAAATGAAAATCCAGACTTATGAAAATATTAGATTAATATTAAATCTATTTAATAGTCTTTATTTTTTGAAAAGAATCTGAGCAGAATTATTTAGCAAGCTCCCCTAGTTTCTATTCTAGACAAAATCTTCTGTCTGAAAGATGAAGGTCATTTTTTCCCCTCGATGTAATCTTAGGAATACAAAAAACAAGATAAGCAATGGGCATAAACGCCAGATCAGATTTTAGTTTTCTTTGAAAGTTGAACCTAGCAGCAATTGAAATCCGCTACTTGGGAAACACTAGGCTAACAGGAACAACTTTGAAAAAAGATGGACTGCGTCTGCCCCCTGCTGTACTCTTGGTGAACAACAGGACTTCTGAATTTAGCATCAGGAAGTAGATTATTTGGCATCCTTAGCTAGAACATAGACGCTAGGGCAAAAGAGACTGGGCACTTAGTTCCCTACTGTGTCCCCAACTTATAGCACAGTGCCAGGAATATAGTAGATAATCAATAAATGCAGTGAATGAACACACAGCTAAGAAAGCTGTGCTTACAGACTCTAAGTAGATAGGCATAATACCAAGATTTATAAGCCCAAGAAAAAAATGCAAATGTTTTGCAATACTTTGTCCATAAGAGTCTGAAAATAACTTGGTGGTAATTGGGCATGCATCATCAGCAATCCAAACTTAGTATCCTCTAATAATTCCACTAGGCTAAACAAACTAATTAAATTGGGATATTCAGGCTTAAGGATGTGAGTAGATTTTCTAAATGTGACAGCCAAGAGAGCTTAGGATCTAAAAGCCACAAGGTAAAAAACCATAAAATTGTCCACAAGATGGTAGAACTTGTTGAGCGATCATGCAAAGTTTTCTGTCACCTGCCAACCCTTGCCCCACGAGACCCCTGCAACTGCCAGCCCTCCAGTGATTATCCATGGCTCTCAAGGATTAGTGAGGGCAAAGACGGGAAGATAGGCATCATCTTTAATTGGGGTACATTTATTGAATACAAAGAAGTCATGGTAGGGCTAAGATTTCAACATACACAGGCATACCTGATATTACATTCAGGACCAGATCACTGTAATGTAAGTGAATATTGCAATAAAGTAAGTCACAGGAATTCTTTGATTTCCCATCACATATAAAGGTTATGTTAACACTAATCTGTAGTCTACTAAGTGTATAGTAGCATTATATCTAAAAAACTATGTACATTTCTTAATTTAAAAATACTTTATTTGGTCAGGCTCAGTGGCCACAACTATAATCCTAGTACTTTGGGAGATTGAGCCAAGAGGATTGCTTGAGTCTAGGAGTTTGAGACCAGTCTGAGCAAGAACGAAACTCCATCTCTACAAAAAACAGAAAAATTAGCTGGGGTTGGTGGTATATGCTTATAGTCCTAGCTATATGGGAGACTGAGGAAAGAGGATCTCTTGAGCCAAGGAGTTTGAGGTTGCAGTGAGCTGTGATGACATCACGGCACTCTAGCCTGGATGACAGAGACCCCCAAGGGAAAAAAAAAAACTTTATTACTAAAAACTGCTAATGATCATCTGAGACTTCAGCAAGTCATAATCTTTTTGCTGGTGCAGGGTCTTGCCTGGTTGTTGATGGCTGACTGAGTGATCAGGGTGGTGGTTATTGAAGGTTTAGGTGACCGTGGAAATTGCTTAAAATAAGACAACAATGAAGTTTGCTGCATCAATTGACTCTTCATTTCTTTAACAAAAGATTTCTCTGTAGCATGTGATGCTATTTAATAGCATTTTTACTCCAAAATGCTCCAAAGTTGGAGACAATCCTCTCAAATTCTGCCAATCCATTAACAAGGTTTATGCAATATTCTAAATCCTTTATTGTTATTTCAACAAATCCATAGCATCTTCACCAGGAATAGATTCCATCTCAAGAAATCACTTTGTTCATAAATATGAAGCAACTCTCATCTGTTCAAGTTTTATCACGAGACTGCAGGAATCAGCTACATCTTCAGGTTCCACTTCTAATTCTTACACTTGGTATTTTCACCACATCTGTAGTTAACTTCCTCTACTGAAGTCTTGCACCCTCAAAGTCATCCATACGAGTTGGAACCAAGTTCTTCACAACTCCTGTTAATGTTGACATTTTGATCTCCTTCTATGAATCATGAATATTCTTAATGGCATGAATGATGAATCCTTTCCAGATGGTTATCAATGGCTTTGCCCATATCCATCAAAGGAATCACTATCTATGGCAGTAACAGCCATATAAAATTTATTTCTTAAAAAATAAGACTTGAAAATCTAAATTACTGCTTGATCTGTGGACTGCAGAATGGATGTTAGTATTAGCATCAATGAAAACAATATTAATCTCCTTGTACGTTTCCATCAAAGATTTTAGGTAGCTGGATGCACTGTTAATGAGCAGTAATATTTTGAAAAGAATTTTTTTATCTGAGGAGTAGGTCTCAACAGTGGACTTAAAATATTTAGTAAACTATGCCATAAATATATATGTTGTAAAAGTCACCAGATGCTTTAGTCTCTAAATGCATTAAATAAACAACAAAAACAAGATAATATTGCAATTCCCAACCTTCATTGAAAAGTCTCTTTTCTTCCTTTAGCATTTTCCTGGTCTTCTATAATGGGCTGTTAAGCAGACAGAATTAAAACATACTATGTAGCTGTGCAACTATTCACAAATTCCACTTCAAACAGAAACAGTGCACCACTGTCAAAAGCTGATAACAAGACTGACATACTCAACCCCCATAAACTCTCACCAACCAGCCTCATGTGGTAGTAGTGCCAGTCAGGTGGAGGAAGCTAGAACTAAATCACTAGAAAAACAGCTATCAATTTTGCCCTATGGCTTACTAATGTTCTAATTGTGCCCATCAGTCTGGGAGGATTATTTCATTGAAATTTATTTTATTCTTTGATGTTTTAACTATGTTCCTTTTAAAATATATATATATATATATAAGATGAAAAGCATATTCATAAAAATAAAAAGGTTTGTTCTATAAAATTTGGATTCAGTCAAAACCCTACACATAAGGACCTAGAAGTCCACAGGTTCCCTGCCCCTGGCTTAACAAGACAGTCAGCCTGTATTTTGAAGCTTTGAAGCCAGGCATTGACTTCTCCTCTCTAGCTATGAAAGTCTTAGATGGCATTTTCCTCCAGTAGAAGGAAGTTTTGTCCACATGGAAAATCTGTTGTTGAATGTAGCCACCTTCTTCGATGATCTTTGCTAGATCTTCTGGATAATCTGTTGCATCTTCTCCATTAGCACCTCCTGCTTCAACTTGAACTTTCATGTCCTTTCCTTAAGCCTCACCAACCAACCTCTGCTAGCTTCAAGCTTTTCTTCTACAGCTTCTTCACCTCTGTTGGCCTTCATAAAATGAAGGAAAGTTAACCCTGGCTCTGGATTAGGCTTTGGCTTAAGGGAATGTTGTGGTTGGGTGGATCTTCCATCCAGACCACGGAAACTTCCTCTATGTCAACAATAAAGCTACTTCACTTTCTTACTATTTGTGTGTTCGCTGTTGTCAGACTTTTAATTTCCTTCAAAACTTTTCCTTTACATCCACAACTTGGCTAACTGACATAAGAATCCTGGTCTTGTGTCTTAGATTTTGACATACTTTCCTTACTGTGCTTAATTATTTCTAGCTTTTGATATAAAATGAGAAATATGTGACTCTTCCTTATACTTGAGAGCTCAGAGGCCGTTATATAGTTATTAATTGGCCTAATTTCAATACTGTTGTGTCTCAGGGTGGCATAGGGATTAGGATGGCTGGAGGGCAGGAAGAGGGAGGCGGCCTGGCCGGTCAGAACACACACATTTGTTAATTAAGTTCACCACCTATGGGTAGGATTCATGCTACACCAAAACAATTACAACAGTAACATCAAAGATCACTGATCACAGATCACTCTAACAGATATAATAGTGGAAAAGTTAGAAACACAGTAAGACTTACCAGAATGTGACAGAGATATGAAGTGAGCACATGCTATTGGAAAAATGCTGCCCAGTGACCTAGTCCAGCCAAAGTTGCCACAAACCTTCAATTTGAAAAAAGTGCAGTACCTGCAAATCATAATAAAGCGGTGCACAATAAAATGAGGTGTGCCTGCATCTCCCGAGAGGCACGCCCATGAACCAGACAGTTGAATTTGCATGTAAGTGGGAACAGGTTTATTTACCTATTACCTGTAATAGCCTCTGTTTGTCAGTTGGGTGTTTGTAACTCAGGGACTTCTTACAACAATATCCTCCATTGATCAGTGTGAGTTGGATTAGTTGGATGTTTGTAATTCAGCCACTGCCTGCATGTACCTACCCTGAAGAAGCTTAGGCTTCACTGACTCGTGTGCTGAGCAATTGAAAAGGGAAGGAACATGGTACAGGACCCCACACAAGGGAAATAGCAAAATGAGCCCAACTTCTCAGCCTCAAACATGCTGTGACATGAACCAAACAAGCAGAAGGAAAGGAGGGAACATTTCAGGGTAGGGGAAGCGAATGAGCGAAGATTCGGCAGAGGACCACATGGCCTGGGCTGCTCCAGGCAGAAGCAGGTCTTTCTTCGCTGATGAAGTTGCTCCCACCTCGCTTAAACATCTGTGACAGGCAACTCTCTGTCACGGCGATTTTCCTCTTGCCATTTCTGCTAGACCTGAAACTACAATTGTATCCACTTATTCCATGAGGCCAATTACAAAGTCAAACCCTGGAGAAAATACAGTACTTAAATACAAAGAAAAAAAAAAGGAGCTTATCAAATGTTGCTTATTTATGAAGAAAAGATGAGCAAAATTCATCAGCATGGATGCCGAGGATGCCAGGTCGTGCAACCTCGGGTTAAACTGTGACAAGAAGGCACTTAGCAGAGATTTTAAATTAAGATGATCAACAGAATGGGAAAAGATTCAATCGTTTGCTCATTCGGGTCCTGAAATCTGGACTCAATAGTAGTTTAAACTAAATAAAGCTGAAATGTCAAAAAATACTGAGTATAATGAGAGGCTGTTTTCCTGTAATGCCAGAGCTTACTTAGAACTTGCGGAAGCCAGTCACCACCCAGGCAGGAGAGGAAGTCACACCCGGCTCAGCACAGACATCTCGTCAAGGCTGATCTGCCCCCACCACAGCCAGGAGCCCAATCTGTCGACTCTTAGCCTCCAAAACAGTGCTGGAACTCGGGGAGATGGGTTTACACCCTGGACGGAAGGTCATACAAGACCACTTTCACCCCAGAAAGGCAACAATTTGTTCTCACTGGGCTGCACACGTATTCTGGCAATGGCTTTGTCTTCCCTGCATGCTGTCTTTTGTGGACAAACTAAATACCTTAACCATGATCACAGTATTCCACCGAAAGGTGTGTTTATGCAGGAATTCACATAACAACAGAATAATGCAATAAGCCCGTGCTCCCAGGGAATGCTTTCCCTGTGAAGCAGGTAGCCTTAGAGAACGGTGGAGTGGGCTCCCGAAATGCCCAGTACCAGCCAAAAGTCAACACTGGGTGGGCCTGGGCACTGCCCTACCAGGTGCAAGATATGCTCTTGAAAGGGATATGATGTTATTTCTCCCAATCACCAGAATGTACATCTGGGACTCAACAGACAAAAGTGGGTGTGGTAACTTCTCCTGTAAGCCTTTTGATCCACTTGCAAAATTTTTGCCTGCCTTTCCTGTGATTTTAGACTCCATTGGTTTAGAAATATTAACATCCAAGCGAGAAATGTTTCCACCTGAGGAATATTGCTACCAGTTGAGATTGGTACTTGCCATCATTCACGAGTAAAGTCCTAGAACCCTCCATCTTCTACGGAGACAGGCAATGAAGACAGCCAAGCACAGACCACCTACACTTGTGAGCCAAAAGAAAGTTTGAAGTTATTATTTAGGAAACAGCTAGAAAAATCCTAATAGGGTTTTCTTTTAGCATCACTGAATAAGTGCTTCTGACCTGATGCTGTTCTACCTTTGCCTATTACT
>CAUYRH010071725.1:0-14963 GCA_963574655.1 Perodicticus potto
AAAAAAGGAATACTTCCCAACATATTCTGTGAAGCAAATATCAACCTGATACCCAAACCAGGAAAAGACCCAACAAAAAAAGAAAATTATAGACCAACGTCTCTAATGAATATTGATGCAAAAATATTCAATAAGATCCTAGCAAACAGAATCCAACAACACATCAAACAAATTATACATCATGACCAGGTGGGTTTAATCCCAGTGGCCCAAGGAGGGTTCAATATATGTAAATTCATAAATACAATACATCACATAAACAAATTAAAAAACAAAGACCATATGATTCTCTCATTTGATGCAGAAAAAGTTTTTGTTAATATTCAGCATCCTTTCTTGATCAGAAAACTTAAGAAAATAGGTATAGAAGGAATATTTCTTAAACTGATAGAGGCCATCTACAATAAACCCACAGCCAACATAATACTGAATGGAGTAAAACTGAAATCATTTCCACTCAGATCAGGAAGCAGGCAAGGATGCCCACTGTCTCCACTGCTTAACCACTGCAATCAGGCAAGAGAAGGCAATCAAGGGAATCCAAATAGGACCAGAGGAGATCAAACTCTCACTCTTCACAGACGTTATGATAATATATCTAGAAAACCCCAGGGAATCAACTACAAAACTCCTAGAAGTGATCAAGGAATACAGCAACATCTCAGGATACAAAATTAACACTCTCAAATCTGTAGCCTGTATATATACCAACAATAGCCAAGGGGAAAAAGCAATCAAGGACTCTATTCCCTTTATAATAGTGCCAAAGAAGATGAAATATCTGGCAGTGTATCTAAGTTCATGAAAGATCTCTATAAAGAGAACTATGAAACTCTGAGAAAAGAAATAACAGAAGATATTAACAAATGGAAAAATTTGCCATGCTCATGGATGGGAAGAATCAACATTGTTAAAATGTCTATACTACCTAAAGCAAACTACAGATTTAATGTGATCCCTATTAAGGCACCTCTGTCATACTTTGAACACCTGGAATAATTAGTACTTCGTTTTATATGGAATCAGAAAAAACCTCAAATAGCCAAGACATTACTCAGAAATAAAAACAAATCGGGAGGAATCAGGCTTCCAGACTTCAGACTATAATCGATAGTGGTCAAAACAGCATGGTACTAGGACAAAAATAGAGAGGTAGATGTATGAAACAGAATCGAAGACCAAGAGGTGAACTCAGACACTTATCGTCATTTGATTTTTGATAAGCCTATCAAAAATATAAATTGGGGGAAAGATTCCCTATTCAACAAATGGTGCTGGGTGAATTGGCTGGTGACCTGTAGAAGACTGAAACTGGACCCACACCTTTCTCCTCTAACAAAAAATTGACTCTCACTGGTTAAAGGACTTAAACTTAAGACATGAAACTATAAAAATTCTTACAGAGAGTGTAGGTGAAACTCTGGAAGAAATTGGCCTGGGAGAATACTTTATGAGGAGGACACCCCAGGCAATTGAAGCTACATCGAAAATACATTACTGGGATCTGATCAAATTAAAAAGCTTCTGCACTGCCAAGAACACTCTAAGTAAAGCAAATAGACAGCCCTCAGAATGGGAGAGGATTTTTGCAAGTTAATTAGAATCTACAGAGAACTCACATGGATCAATTAGAAAAAGAGCAGATAACTCCATTTCTTCATGGGCAAGAGACTTGAACAGAAACTTCTCTTAAGATAACAGATGAATGACCAACAAACACATGAAAAAATGCTCACCATCTTTAATCATCAGAGAAATGTAAATCAAAACCACGTTGAGATATCATCTAACTCCAGTAAGATGAGCTCACATCATAAAGTCCCAAAACTGCAGATGTTGGCATGGATGTGGAGAGAAGGGAACACTTCTACATTGCTGGTGTGATTGCAAAGTAATACAATATTTATGGAAAGAAGTATGGAGATTCTTCAAAGAACTAAAGGTTGACATTCCATTTGATCCCACAATTCCATTACTAGATATCTACCCAGATGTACAAAACCCATTTTACCACAAAGACATTTGTACCAGAATGTTTATTGCAGCCCAATTCGTAATTGCCAAGTTGTGGAAGCAACTCAAACGTCCATCAACCCATGAATAGATTAACAAAGCATGGTATGTGTATACCATGGAATACTATTCAGTCATAAAAAGGTGGAGGCTTTACATCTTTTATGTTTACTTGGTGGAGTTGATATGCATTCTTCTTATTAAAGTATCTCAAGAATGGGAAAAAATGTACTCAATACTATTATGAAGCCAATATATAAACACACACTCATATGAATGATAAAACATAAATACAGTCTAGCATGGGGGAGGGGAGAGACGGAAGAGGGAAGGGCAAGCTGGGGAGGGAGATGGGTGGGAGGAGGGAGGGCATTTGGTGAGATTTGACCTAGTGTGTGTAATGCAAGGGTATATTTCAAAATAAATAAGAGTGAATTTTAAATGTCTTACCAGAAATAATAAGTGAGGTGATGGCTAGGTTAATCAGTTTGATTTAAGCATTCCACATTGTATATCACATCATCACATTGTACCCCATAAATGTATAGTTATGATTTAATTAAAAACAAATTAAAAGATAAAAATATATCATTTACGTATTGATATACAGTTTGCAAAAATAGTTTGCAAATCCAAATCTAATTCCAATAGCAGTGGGAAAGATGGAATAAATCTAAGTTTAAAAATGGCGAGATTGGTTATAAACCTATTTCATAGTCTAAAGACTATTTGGAAGTAAGCAAGGCATTTATTTTAAGTATACTGAAGTAAGAAAAAAAGAGAAAAGTGAAAGAAAAATGATTATTTTGTAGACATTTTCTAAAAAATGCAGTGTAACTCTTCCTTGGAAAATTTTCCCATTTCAGTATGACATCCTAGAATCCGTTTTTAGGTCATTTATAGATGAATGTTTGTTCAACTGGAACCCCATGTTTCATTTCTAGCACAGTTTGAATGGGATGTATAGCTAGGTTTCTGAAAGTTCTGGAATTATCTGAAATTGCATTCAAAACTATTTCACTATGTAAACACTTCCTGCATCATCTACATGCCTCACTTCATTAAAACCTATGTTCTAAATCACAGAGGCCTTATCTAGTCACACTTTACAAAATACCAAACTCTGCCACATAATCCTGTTATATTTTATCCCCTTAACTGTATTTAATTTTTCTTCGTGAGACTTTTGTAAACTAAAATGTTTAGTTTATGTTATGAGTTATAATTCTATACTCCATTTTTTTTTTTTTTTTGTACAGAGTCTCACTATATCCCCTTCAGTAGAGTGCCGTGGCATCACACAGCTCACAGCAACCTCCAACTCCTGGGCTTAAGCGATTCTCTTGCCTCAGCCTCCGACTACAGGCACTCGTCACAATGCCCGGCTATTTTTTTGTTTGTTTTTTGCAGTTCAGCCGGGGCCAGGTTTGACCCCGCCACCCTCGGTATATGGGGCTGGCGCCCTACTCGCTGAGCCACGTGTGCCACCCTATACTCCATTTTTGTTGCTTAAATCATTTCAGCTTTGGCCCTTGAGAGCTTGTTCCACTGTTTTTTGTGTCCTGTTGACATACAATACTGATGGAGGGTTTTGTGGTTTGGGGTTTTGTTTTGTTTTGTTTTTGAGCACTTTTGAGTAATGTTAAACAAGGCTGAATAAAACAATTTGAGATTTAGAATTTTTTCATTCCTTGTTTATTCTGCTTTCTTCCATTTGGAATAAGTGGAAAAAAGTACTTCGTTAGCTCAGGGAAAACAAAGTCCAAGAATAAATCAGGAATATCTAGATCTAGGTAAACCATATGGGATCCAATCTCCATTCTCTCCCCCACCCCAATGCCTTTTCTTTATTTTCTGTTGTATTGGCTTCCTTTTGACCAGTTTCCCTCCAGGGCTGCATATTTAAAGCCTTACAGTTGTACATCATCAATAAAAGAAAGAGGACTTTACTTTCAACACGTGCACAGAAGTCTCAGAATTGAAACTTTGGCCTATCTTGGGCACCTGTACACTCTTGAACCAGGAGTTGTAGTGGAGGGAATTGAATTCTCAGATCAGCCAGGCCCAGTCATCAGCTCAGCTGCTTTCTGATTGGAGTCAGCCCCCTGTGAAGCATTGGGACTGAGTAGAGGGGAGGTTCCCTAAGGAAATAAGGCTTTTAATGCCAGCAGATAGGAGTAAATGCTGGGCAGGTGACAAACAGAAGACCTCACAGGTGATTAGCATGAACATGTTATTGGTTTGCTTCTTTTGCACTGCGATAGAATTCCTTGTCCTGATTTCTCCTCCCTCAGGCTAGAAGTCATACCAAATTCATTTGTGGATACCTTCTTTCTCTTCTTTCCAGACTCATCTTCAGTGTTTGGAAAGTGACCAATTTGGGAAAGATATTTTGTTTTGATGAATGAATTTCTTACACTCATGACAAATAGTTTGGTGTGTGTTAAAAATGAAAATGCAATAAATCCAATAACACATGATAATTGGATAAACGAATATTATATAATCTGATGCATATGATACCATCCTTGTTTCTCAAAGACTAATTATTTTACATATCTGCTGATAATCATAGCTGAATCTTATATGGCGCATCTTAGGTGCCAGAATTTTCTATCTATTCATTTATATAACAATCCAGTGAAGTATCAATAGATGCCTTTATAGGCACATGTTTCAGTAAGGTGAATGCCTCAGTAAAGGTGAGAGCTGGGCCTGTGAAGGTGAGAAGTCTGGATGGAGTCCACAGTCCTTGACATTATACTTTACTGTCAGGCACTGAGCTAAAACCTGTCATACGAGTAGGACAGAGTCTCCCGTTTTAAAGCCCTGTGCAAGCAGGAGGCAGATATCATGTGCATACATGTGAAAAGTGCTAGTTCTCAGAATAGTCCTAAAGGGGAGCTGTGTCTTGGTCCATATCACTAAAAGATATTGTGTGACGGAATGCTCACTTACTGAGGCTGTAGCGGAGGCAAAGTGGTTTACTTAGAACCCCTCAATGTCATATTGTATGGTGAATGCTTTACTATGTTTGTGCTAAGGTTGGATTAATATTGACATAGGACTGACCAGTCTTATGATTAGATTATATTTCAGAAATGGTTCTTATGAGCATGTAATTGTTTATATATTGACTTCGTATTACTATGGAGGTCATTGGATATTTATTTTCCCATTCTTGGGATGCTTTACTAAGAAGAGAGTATTTCAGTTCCATCCAGGTAAATATAAAGATGTAAAGTCTAATAAAACACTAATGTAGTCCAGTTCAGCGGTAGAGGGAAGTGGGGTGGGGAATATTTGGCAGAAGGAGGGAGGGCATGAGGCAGGATCTCACCTAATGTGCACATTGTCAGGGTGTATAACACGCCCCCAGGTGAGAGACTCTTCTACAAATGGAACTTTACCCTGGAATGAGGATAATGTAACCTAAAAATTATACCCTCATATTAATTTAAAAAAATAAAAAAAACTAAAAAAAAAAAAAAAAAGAACTGAGGAAGATAATTGCCTACTTATTGTTTTCTAAGGATCCATATAAAATAGAAATACAAAGGCTTTGCATATAAGTGTCAACATTTTAATTATTAGCATTATCAATTATGAGTATAGGCTTTGGGATGAGATAACCCAAATTCCATGTTAGAGGAACAGTGATTCTGGTCATTTGCACCTCATGTCAATATGACACCAATGGAACAATATTTTCTGACTCCTCTGCTTTTTACAGAGAAACAAACTGGATCATACCGTGATAAAAACCAAATTGATGGGAGCATATTCACAGATACACTGCAACTACTGCTGATCTGTGGTTCAGAAGACGATGTGTGGGTTGAGGGGGGAGGGGTCAGGTATATTATGTTGAAAATAATTTTCTCTCATTTTAGTGTACTTAGTGGCAAAGGTCATCATCAGCTGGGAATGCTTGTTAGTCCAGAGCCTTCTGATTTCTTCCCTCATATTTATGTATACTAAAGAAGCCAAGTTGGCTTTCATCTGTTCGTAATGAAATTCTGCACTCTGGTGGTGGCTTTTAGTAGCACATTCAGTTAAAAAAAAAAAAGAAAGAAAGAAAGAAAGAAAAGAAAAGATTATATTACAGAAATGAGCTCAAAACTAAGCTAACACCTCACTTCTCTAAGGTTAGTATTTGAACCAGTAGCTTCTATATCATCTCAGAACTTTCTAGAAAGGCAGAATTTCAGCCCCACCTCAGAACCTTTTACAAGATTCCTAGGAGATGCCTGAAACACAGTAAAATCGGAGCTAAAGTAAAAATATAAAGTCAGCAGTTGGATTTGTCAGTATCGTCTGGTGAATCCTGATTGTCATTAGTGGCTGAAGCAGTTTACCTTTATCTGGCAACCTGGACATTCAGATATTCAGCCTGAGATCCTGGCATGTGATTAGTAAAGGCTAGCCTGGGTGGCACCTGTGGCTCAAAGGAGTAGGGCGCTGTCCCCATATGTAGGAGGTGGTGGATTCCAACCCTGCTCCGGCCAAAAACTGCAAAAAAACAAGAAAAAAGAAAGAAAAAAAAGAAAAGGCTAGCCTGACCACTAAAGTGGGACAGAGATTCCTTGGAACACAGTCCCATGCATTCTGGGTCTCATGGCTATCATATTGCCTCTGAGATTGAGAGGTGGAAAAAGCAGAAGCGTACCAGGCAGCAGAATGAAAAATCACTTGGGGCCAGGCACTGGAGTGAGCAGTGAACTTTCCAGGAGCTTGGTGAGCAAGCCGCCCCTAAAGTAGGAGGAGAATAGCACCTTCTGCTGTCAGGGCTTGACATTGCTGTTCTGGCAAAGGAAAACTACTTAAAAGGTTCAGATCATTGTCACAGAGCAGGCAATGAAGGGTGAATTTGGATCTGACAGGTAATACCTTAATAACTAGTACACTAGGATGCATTTATGCAGTTTCCTATTAGCGGACGTTTTGGTGTTTCCTGTTTTTCACCATTCTCAACCATGTTACTATAAGTGACCCTAGGTATACAGATTCTTGCACTTAAATGATTATTACATGAGAATCTGAAATTGAAGAGAGGGACATGAGGAGTTTTGCATCCTATTCTAGTGTTAATCAAGGTAAATCTGGGCTGACGTTTGCTGGGGGAAAACATAGAAATCAGCAGCTGCTCAGATTACTTAGGGATGGCAAAGGCCTTATAGGGAGTTGGGCACCATTGCTTTTTTAAGATTCACTGTAGATAAAAAAAGACTATCTAGTTACTAAATCTTCCTAGGCCCAAGGTTTCCTCTTCCATCTCTGATTGGTCTTAGCCTTTGGGGGCTCTCCCAGGATAACATTCCCCAACCCTGCCACACCAGAGCTCTTTCAATTCCTTCTTTATTGGGCACCTGAAGAGCCTATTTTTCACCCTTGGGAATATTTCTATGTTTGTCTTGTGCTATTTGAAACATGCGCAGGTATTTGTAAACAGAATCAGGAGGTCTAAAAGGCCCTATTTTCTGCATGGAAGTCTTGTCCATCCCATCTTTCTTTGTCCCCTTTACCTTCATCACATTACCATCTAGAAATCCCTTCAATTCAGTCTATGGTTGGTCACTGCTTGAAGATATACCTGAATCCATTCATCAGCTCAGCACCCACATTATTCCAGGCAATTCTGAAAAGGATCCTGAAGGACAGATGAGGTTGTCTCCGTTTTGTACACATGGAAAGTATGAGTAAAAGACTGAACAATATCCAAGGTCAAAGAGCTTTAAGTATTGAAGCTTGACTATGACACGAGATTCCCCAGTGGAATCCTAAAGCACGGCAATGTTTTAGAAAATATTGTAATTAGTTGAAGGAGGAAAGGCCCAGTAGGCTTCTATGATGGCTCAAAAGGCCTCAGGGTGCCCTGTGGTCTCTGGTTTGATGTGAGCTTCCTCCAATAACCCTTCTCATGGTCACCTGAACACCTGTTCACACATACATAGGCGCTTACATAAGTCTTTGTTCCTCAAAGGCACCATTGTATTTGGAGTTCTTGATCCAGCCAGGAGTTACTAGTCAAGGTGCAGTGGTTCCTTCCAAGGGGACAGGCCCTCCCCGCATGGTGCATCTCTTAGAAATGTTACCTGGCAGAGAGTACTAACAAGCACTGAAGTTTCGCCAACCTTTCCTGAGCATCAGGCAGAAGTACAGGATGGGAACCACCCACCTATGTCTTTGATTATTGCTTCCCAGAAGAGCCAATCATCCTTTACTTTTGTTAATTTATATATTTTTATCAATTTCAGATTTACACAGAAGACACACAAAAATACATGCACAAAGACCCTGAAACATCATCACAATATCTGACTAAGACAATCTTCAAACTATGCCCCTCTCATCACAATTATTAACTCTTCGGCATGTTGTTTTGTATTTTTAAAGTTTTAATGGACTATTTCCTAGGCAAAGTCAGGTACTCAGCAAAATTGAGCAGAAAGTACAGGGAGTTCCAGCTGGCGCCTGTCCCCACTCACTCACAGCCTCCGTACTACCAACATTCCCTATGGGAAAGGTACATCTCAAAACATCGAGGAATGTACATTGACATACCATTATTACCCAAAGTCATAGTTTACATTAAGGCAACAACTTGATGTTGTACATTCTATGAGTTTGGACGCATGTCGTGTATCCACCATTTTAATATCATACAGAGTAATTTCACTGCTCTAAATATCTTTTCTGCTTTGCCTATTCTTTGCAACCTTCCACACATCCCCTGGCAACTACTAATCTTTTCACTGTTTCTAGTTTTACTTTTTCCGGAATATCATATTTCAGCTAGTATGACATACAGCATTTTCAGAGTGGCTTATTTGTATTTTTAAAATGTTTCGTGCCTAATCATCCATGACTGTTAATTATTAACTTGGGATAACATCATAGTGTTTAGCAACTTTCTTCAGGTAAAACTAAGTCTTGGCCATATTTTTTTCAACAGTATCTACAAAAGATTAGGGTATTAACCACAATAATTACTAACCAACTTGAACATTTACTGTGCCATGTACTGCTCTAGTGTAACTTATTTCCATGTGTAACATGGCCTGAATTGTGTTCCCCTGAACAGCGTATGTTGATGTGCTAACCCTCAGTATGTCGGAATGTGACTGTACATGGAGAGAGGACCATTAAGGAGGTATTGAAGTTAAAATGAGGTCATTCAGGTGAACTCTAATCCAACATGACTGTTGTCCTTATACATGGTGGAGATTAGGACTTGAATACACAGACATACACAAAGGAAGGATTATGTGAAGAGGGAAGAGGAGATAGCCATGTACAAGGCAGGGAGAGGGCCTCAGAAGAAGCCAACCCTACTGTCATGATCTTGAACTTCCAGCCTCCAGAACTCTAGGAAAATAATTGTTTAAGCCACTAGTTCTTTAGTACTTTGTTATGACATCTCTAGCAAACTAATACAATGCATAACATTTATTCTTGCCATAGGCTCAAAAGGCAGGTACTATTTTACAAGAAGAAACCTGAGTCAGAGGCAAGCTAAATAACTTGCCCAAGATCCACCACAGTGTAATATCTGGGTATTGGGATATGCTGTGTTACCATAAAAATGCCCAAATCTTAGTGGGTTGACACAACAAAGGGTTATCACTCACTGATTTGGGCAGTGTATCAAGGGTTGGTGAGGGGTACTTATTCCTAGTTTCTCAGGGACCCAGGCTCATGGGTCCTTCATCCCAATATGTTTCCACAGGCTCCTGAGATCAGGGAAGGGAATGTAGTAAACCTATGTTGACTCTGAAGTTTCTGCCTTCTCATCACTTCCTCTTACATTTCCTCTACTAAGGCAAGTCATCAGGGCACAGCTGTCTTCAAAGGGCTTAAGGAAGGAAGCACAAACCCACTAAGTGCCCAGAAGGAGAGGAAAACCAGAGTATTTATTGATAGCATCAGGGCAGCTACACAGGGCAAGCAAGCTCATGGTGAACATGTCTTCCCCAATATAGGTGGGGCAGTGTGAGGAAAGAATTCTCTTCACCTGGAAAATGTCTGATCTCTCGCTTCAGCTACTGGGAGGGAATCTCAGGGTCCTGGAGTGTCCTGCCTCATTAGAGCATCGTTATCTGCCCAAGCCATCAGACAGTCTAAGAAGGTGATGTATGTTGGGGGCTTTGGGACATGCTGTATGACTTCTGACCTCCAGAGGGGCTGAAGGCTAATGGTCAGTGACACAATCACTATGTGATCATCAAGTTCAAGAAAAATCCTGAACACCCGAGGCTTGGCTGAGCTTCCTGGGTTGGCGGGACACTGTGTGCACTGCCTCACCTTGTTGATACCAGGAGGGGAATGTGTTCCCAGGACATGGGACTTCACATCTGGACCTGCTCCAGATTCTGTCCCTGGTGTCTCTTCTTTCCATGTTTCTAATGTGTATCCCTTCACTTTAAGAAACTATGCTCACAAACATAACACTTTCTAGAGTTCTGTGAGAATTATCAACCAAAAAGGTTGTTGTCAGAACCCCCAAATTTGTAGCCAGCTGGTCTGAAGTGAGGGTGGCCCTGGGATCCCCTGAACTTCTAGTGGGTATTTGTTTATCTTTTTTCTTTTTTTGATCACAGGTTTTTCTTATTTTTAATGACATAAGCAGGAAAAAATGTGTTACATTCATTTAAAAAATTCCAAGGAGATTCAACAAGCATTTAGTGTTTACTTGTCATTGAAAGTCTGAGCCTCCATTCCTGTCCAGTGTGCGTTCAGGTTCACACTCACATTCATACCGTGCAAGGATGACCCCTTTCCGGGCACTTCTGTGCCACTGTCCTGCCTGCAGACTGAGGTAAATTCACTGAGAGTACTGAAACTAAGAGGGGATCTCCATCACCTGAGGTGCAGGGAGATACTGAGGTCCACACCCAGCCCACCCCAACCCTTCCAACCTGACAGCATTTAGGACTTGAGGTTCAGGCTGCTTCCTCAACTCTACCTCCAATTTCAGAGCTCTTCTGGGGCTACAGAGAAGGAGTCCCAGCCACAAAACATTCAACCTCAGTCATTAAGGAGGAGGTAACTAGTTACATCTACATCACATTATTCATAAAATAAGAATTATGTTGTATAGAATGCATTCCGAAGGCACAACCTAAAATACAGCTACTTTCTAGTCAATAGTGTTTATACTTAACCACCTCAGTGAACCAAGCTTGACAGAATTTAGAAGGCAACTTAGCTTAAACAGAAAAACTAATGTCTATTTTACTAACACATGTTTAAACATTTTTTCTTGTAATTTACCCACAAACATTCACACCTCTCCCAAAGAGGATGGACATGATGGGGGGCTTTTAGGCCTGAGCATGTGGTTGTGGAATAAAGTAGGAAAAGGGGAAGGACTGGAAAGGACTCTCTCAGGGAAAATAACTAAGAAACAACTTTAATATATGGCTCATTACTGTAGGTTTTCTAACTTAGACTAAGGGTGATGTAGCCTCCAGTCAGGTCAGACAAGTGGAGGGAAAATATATGGTCCCTCCTCCCCACCCCCACCCCCCAGGGCTGCCAGCCCTTAAAGGCAAAACACCCTTTGAAATTCAGGGTCAGCGTGTGTAGCCATGCAGTGATTCTACTTTCCATATTCAGTTAGATAGACCCCAGAAAATTTGAAGCAGTGAAGCCCAGCACTCCCAACATGCCACCACTAATACAATTCAATTCCTCCTCAAACAGTCATAGGCATGAGCATTAGACAAATAACACAGGACAAGGCCACCCACATATAATCTTGGAGAGGCAGACAGGGCCCCATGAGGGAGGTGGGGTAGGAGAAAGCCGACAGCAGGGGTAGGTGTCCTGCCTGCTCTCAGAGCTTTGTCCTCATGGAGGGAAGTAGCTCACCCCTGGCTCTGTCATGCTAATGGTCTGGAGCCACTAAGCTTTTAGGGGCCAAACTGGCAGAGAGAACTGGAGATGAGACATTGACTCAGAATTGGCAAGAGGAAAACAGCAAAGCCAGCACACACTGTGGCCTCCAAGGTAAAGCTGAATTCAAGATCACTTTAAAAGGATTAAATCCTACAAGGGACAAAATAGCAAGAAATGGAGAAAGAGTTCCCTAAGAGAACTCAAGGAAGAGAGCCACTTCTGATAGCCAAGCCAAGTAAGGAAATGTTTTAGGGATAATAAGTTTTCCCCAGTCCTATCAAATGCACAGACATCCAAGTGGGCTGCACCTTATAGCTGCCAGAAAAGAAGGCTGTCAGGGCAAAGGTGGGTAGGGAGGCCACCTAGTAAGGTTACACACTAAGCAAGAGTCAGGGAAGTGAGTGAACTAAATGTACAGAATATTCTGCAGCCTCACCAGTGGGATTGCCCAAGTAAAGGTCCCTGGTTCTTCCCTGCTGTAACCAGCCTTCCCTTCCCCCAAGGCAGGTGCTCCCCTCAGGAGAAGGCAAAGGGCACCAGGGATGCCACTACTCTGCTGGTGGCTGATGCCCGAGAATTGAGGCATATTTGTTTGGTGGAATGCAAAGGGTAAAGGGCTGTTCCGAGCAGGCGCCAAGGTCCATATATGGGAAAGGGATTGGGGGACTAGGTCAAGAAACAAAAGCTACTTTTTGCGGGTGAGCTGCCTTCGAGCCTGCAGCCGCTGCCGAACCCCCGGGGTCTTGGATCCCACACCAATGGAAAAAGAAGGAGCCAGTAATCTGATGGGCCCAACTCCAACAAAGCCTTGGGTGAGTGTTGAGGACACTCCAAAGGAGAGGCTGCTGCCTGATGTGCCCACTCCAGTGGTGGTGGTGTTCTGATGGAAGGTGGCACTAGAGGTGGCTCCAAACACACGTTTACTGTCAGGAGTGCTGGCCACACTGGAGACCTGGCTTATCTGGCTGGGTGTGCCCAGGATGCTCTGACTTAAGCTCCCCTCAAAGACGGTGGTAGTGCCTGTGGTTCTATTCTTTCCTGCTCCAAAGCAAAATGCTCCAGATGTAGAGCTGGAGCCTGGGATAGACACATTGATCCCAAAGCCAGCTCTCCCAGCAGAGACTTCTGATGCCCTCATCATGAAGGGGCCAAACACTGAGACACTGCTCCCACTGCTGGTGGTAGGAGTTGTAGGTCCAAAGCCAGAGGTGATGGCTGAACCAAAGCTGATGCCTGGGGTTTCCACATTAATCCCAGTATCACCACTGCCAAGTGGGGCTGCTGACACCCCAAACAAGAAGGGGCCAAACACTGAACTACTGAGCCAACTGCTGCTGGTTTGGGTTGTAGCTCCAATGTTGGGGGTGGTGGCTTCACCAAAGGAGAAAACAGCCATGGTGCTAGCAAAGGCTGGCTGAGTGCTGGCAGGTGTGGTGAAGGCAGAGGCTATGGTTACCAAACCTCCAAAAGCTGAATGTGCAACACTGCCAAAGGCTGGCTGGGCTGGGGTTGGTGCTGGATTTGTAGGTGAAGCTGGGGCTGCAGAGTTTCCAAATGTAAAAGAGCTGCCATAGCTTGGGGCAAGAACTACCTTGCTAATCCCCTGTGGCTGCCCATCAGTTGCCCCAAATGCAGGCTGGGGACTGGCTCCTAGAAATGATGGGAGATGAGATTTGTTACTTGAGCCAAAGGGAATGTTGAGTGCTGGGGTCATTGTGTCACTGAACGTCAGCACTGGCTGGCTGGTGGGGGCTGGGGATGAGGTCGTCAGGGTGCCACCAAAACCATGGAAGATGCCAGAGCTGCTGCTGCTGGCTGTCTGAACAGCACTGGGAGGGGACTGGCTGAATCCAGAGGTGGTGACTATGGTTGATAAACGCTTGACAGTACACTTGCCAACCTGGAAGGTGGAGCTCTTGGCGGGGGTAAAGCTGGCACTGGAGGCAGGTGGTGTTCCAAAGAGAAAGGGCTGTGCAGTATAAGGGGTGGCGCTTCTGACGCTGCTTCTGGTGCTGCTCACACTGCTCAGGCCATGGTCAAAAGCAGGCTTCAAAGCAGAGTCTGCAGAAGTACTGGGTGTGCTGATGGATGCCACTGCTGAGGTGGCAGCAGCCAGGCCAGTGAGGAGAGGGGCAGTTGTGACTGTAGCACTGGCCTGAATAGTTGTGTGCTTGAAGGAGGGAGCTGACAAGGGCAGAGATGGAGGCAGTTCCATGTTGCTAAAGACAGGCTGGAAGGTCAGGGCTGAGGTGATGGTGGTTGTTGGGAGGGTGAAGCTACAGTGTGCTGTGCTAAAGAATGAATGCCCAGATAGCTGGAGATCTTTCTTCTGACTGCTAGGTGGGGCCATAAAAAGGGGCATGAATGGAGGAGATGAGGAAGGCACAGCAGGAGCCGCAGAAAATGGAGGGTTAGAAGGTGGGGTGCTCAGCATTCCAAACTGAAATCCTTGTTTTGGGGTGTGGGATGGGGCAGACTGGGCTTGGGATTGGACAGATGTCTTTTCAGGAAGGTCTCGGATTGACCTTATTTCAGTGACTGGTATTGTGGAAGAAGCAGAGACCAGCTCCATGAACATGACTGTGGAAGCTGAGTCTATGGTGGTGACTGGAAGGGGCACTGACTGTGAAGAGCCAAGACAGGCCAGAAGGCTGAATGTCTTCAGAGGTGAATGGACCTCAGTGGTTGCCAATCTAACAGATTCTGGGAAGGATGGGAGGCCTGGAGGATTCTGCATTTTATTCCAGCTCTCCAACAGTGGGTTAGTGCTTGGGGCTGGAAGGGAGGCCAAGAACGATGTAGTCTCCGCAGGAGACGGGGTAAAAGTAAATGAAGGCTGCATGGTGGCTGGGGTCTCAAGGAGGGAGGTGGAGGCGGCGTCAGTGGTGTCCGCCAAAAGCTTATTAAACCAGTCGAATGAAGCTTTCTTCTCTAAGTCCAGGTCTTCGGCAGTGACTGCATAGCCAGGCTGGGGAGCTGGAGGCAAAGTCAGTGGTTCCCCTCGCCTAGAAGGCAGCAGGAGCGGAAACCTCCGTTTTCGCGGCCCAGAG
>CAUYRH010071726.1:0-11770 GCA_963574655.1 Perodicticus potto
ATGAATTGGGCTGCAATAAACGATGGAGACTTTACTTCTTTCATGTTTACATGGATGGAGCTGGAACATATTCTTCTTAGCAAAGTATCTCAAGAATGGAAGAAAAAGTATCCAATGTACTCAGCCCTACTATGAAACTAACTTGTAGCTTTCATATGACGGCTATAACCCAATTATAGCACAAGAATATGGGGAAAGGGGAAAGGGAGGGGCAGGGAGAGGGGAGGATGGGTGGAGGGAGGGTAATCGGTGGGACCACACCTACGGTGCATCTTAGAAGGGTACAGGTGAAACCTACTAAACACAGAATATAAATGTCTGAACACAATAACTAAGAAAATGCCATGAAGGCTATGTGAACCAGTTTGATGAAAATATTTCAGGTTGTATATGAAACCAGCACAATGTACCCCATGATTGCATTAATGTACACAGCTATGCTTTAATTAAAAAAAAAAAAACATAAAAAAAACCCAACCCGAACAAACAAAGAAACAAAACAACAAAAACAAACAAAGACACTGAACATGTATTTAGGGAAATATAATTTAGGGGCAGCAGGAATCCTCTTCCCATGGTGTCTTGCTGAAGAAACTATGTCTTCCAGATGCTTATAATAAGGCAAGTAAAACTTAAACACCGTATATCCTAAGATCATGGACTCTTATTGCTGCTTTGTGTCTTTATATATCATCAAATTCAACTTTATATGTAGTAGTATTTTCATGGCATAATTCATACAGTTTTCTTAAACATTCCCAGTGATGGAATAGAGTGACTTATCATGACAGAGCTTTTGCCTGATGCCTCCGCCCCACCCCTCACATCCCCAGATGAAGGCAGGAAGCCTGTGTATGTTTATCACTGAAGGATTCTCTCTGAACCACAAGGAGTGGCCACAGGTGCATGGGTAGAAAGAAAGCAATATAGGGAAGAAAGTTGCCCGTAAAGGAATGTTTTGATTTCATGGCCTCACATAATGTTGTGGAAAGTGCAGCCTTTGATCTCAGACAGCTCTCGCACTGAGTCTTGACTCCCCTGCTGTACTTTGTGTGATCTGGGGCAAGATATTAATCTGTCAACGTCCCAGTTTCTTTATTTTTATAATGGTGACAATAATGTCTACTTATTGCGTTAGGATGAGCATTTAATGAGGCACGTAAGGCACTTACCTGGCATATAATAAATGTTCGGTAAGTACTGATTAAGAGGTTTCTTTTTCCTAAAGTTGTCTCTGTAAAAGCTATAATCCTTGAACAAAATAGCTAAATTGAAAGGATATGCTAAATTGATACGGCAAATATTGCTGTATGTGAACTTACTAACGTGGCAAGTTCTTGTCATCCCACCTGGTTGCAGGGAGGCCAGAACTTTCTGAATGTGTCCTGAGTGGTATAAATTCAAATGCTGATAGAATAAAATTGTATAGACTTTTTTATGGAGGTAAGACATGAAAAATATTACCTCTTTCTGAATTTTTTCCCCCTGTCTCTTTCTTCCTCTTCCAAGGTACGTTATTGAGGAATCACATGATATAGAAAGTACTTGACTCACCACCATTCAGATCTCACAGTCTGTCCAGCCCTTGAAGGAGCTTCCCCTGCCTGGGTTTCTCTCTTTGGTACAGAAAACCAGAGCGGACTATTCAAGACTAACTTAGATTTCGTGTCAACCTCCACAATTCAGTTTTTCTGTGTTTTATCTTGGTGATAACGTTTATAAATCCCTTTTATAATTAAGGTGGTTTTGCTGAGTTGAAGCATATGCCAATAAACAAAAAAATGCTGTAGATTCTTCTTAGCAAAGTATCTCAAGAATGGAAGAAAAAGTATCCAATGTACTCAGCCGTACTAATTTATAGCTTTCATATGAAGGCTATAACCCAATTACAGCACAAGAATATGGGGACAGGGCCATGGGAGGGGTGAGGAGGGGAGAGGATGGGTGGAGGGAGGGTAATTGCTGGGTCCACACTTACAGTGCATATTAGAAGGTACAGGTGAAACTTACTAAATGTAGAATATAAATGTCTGTACACAATAAATAAGAAAATGCCATGAAAGCTATGTCAACCAGTTGGATGAAAATATTTAAAACTGTATATAAAACCAGCACATTGTAGCCCAATTGCATTTATGTACACAACCATGATTTAATAAAAAAAATAATAATAAAATAAAATAAAATAAATGTAAAATGCTAAATTGTTATGACTGCATTGATCTCCTTAGTTATTCAGCCACATTATAGCACCCAGAGGAGGGTGAGGAATGATATAAGACGGCTTTGAAATCTGGTAGGCAACTGGTCTTGGGAGGTTCCCCAACATAGCAGACCGATGTATTCACTAGAACTGGCAAACCAAAGCATCATGTTTGTGAGGAGGACATAAGAATTTAGAGTACTAAAAGAACACCATTTCTTTCACTTCTTTCCTGTGTTTATGTCCTGCTCTGTGTAGCAGGTGAAAAAGAACTCATTGCTTTTCTTATGACGTTTCCTTTGCTTAGAACGCTTTCTCCCTCTTTGCTACACTCCTTTCAACAAGCCAAAGTGACAAATGCCTACTTATCTTTTAAGTTTTTAACTGAATTTTCCCTCCTGTGTAGAGGATCTCCTATGCCTCCCAGTTATGAATGCACACAAAGTTCTTCATTTCCTCACTATATAATATCTGAGCTCCTCTGTCACCGAGTTTTTGATTCGTGCATCTGTTCATTCATTCAATCCACAAATATTTACTGACTGCTGCTTAGTGCAATGAACATTTTCGTGCTAGACCATTAGACTAAGAATGAACAAGGCAAGCTTGATTTCTGTTGTCATGGAGCTTAGAGTTTTTCTTGCATTTCCCCTAAGAAGTTGTGAGTATTATTTTACAAGAAAGAGCCATGAATTATTCAATTTAGTAAATCAGAATTAACATAGTTACCGGCACTGGCTATAAACAATAAATTACAAAAAAATAGTTTTGGTGATACACAATGAAAATAAGTATGTTCTTTTTTATCTGTTTGCTTGTTTTGAAAGAGAGGCACATCGTCATCTAACACAATATGCATTTTATTATGATGGAAGGAGAAATGGATTAAAATTTATGCCACAAGCGAGCTTTATTATTTCTCTTTCAATAGGATTAAATTGAGCACTCAGAGACGTTAAATATTTTTCCAAGACTGCAGAAATAACAGTGCTATGATTCAAACAGGAGCTGACGCTAAAGGATCTGCTGTTACCTGATCCTAAAACCCTGGTGATTCTCCCCCTATCACTGTCTTGGCCATTGTGGATACTAATCATTATCACTTTTATATTATTTTTATAATAAACTTATTATAGAGAAATGCACACAAAGCTATAAGCTTTCACAAAGTGAAAGCAAACATGTACACGTGGACACACAAAAACTGGAAAACAATTAGTGCCTCAGAAGCCCCAAATCTTACCCTTACCAGCAATTAAGCAACACACACAAAAATAACTATTATCTTGAACCCTAACACTATTGAATTGTTGCTTGTTTTTTTTTAATAAAGGGATTTATGCAGTATGTTTATGTGTGTGTCTGCCCTTATCCATTCAACATGGTATTAGTGAGACTGAAATCTGTTGTGAATATAGCAATTGTTCATTCATTCTTACTGCTAAGAAGAAGCATTCATTCATTGATAATGTGGCATTCTGTTGTAATATGCTGTATTTCTCTGTACTTTTGATGAACATTGGGTTGTGGTTTTTGTATGAATAGCAATGCTATGAACATCCTTGTATGTATCTTTTGGTACACAGTTCTGATGAATATTTACCTAACAATGTAAATTGCTGCATTGTAACAAAATTTTTCAAAGTGATATGAACAATAATAACAAGGAACAAGGACTGTTGGAGCTTTCTCAACATTCTTAGCAGTTAGTCTCAAATGTCAGTTTCTTCCTTTGACGACTGTAACGATCATCCCATTGGTAGTATCACATTGTGACTTTGATTTGTATTTTCTTAATTATTATAAAATATGAGCAGCTTTTGAATATAGTCATTTATTAGGTGTATGTCTTCTTTTGTAAGTATTCTGGACTTTTGTCTTTTTTAAAAAAATGGGACTTTCTGATTTATTCTTAATAATTTGTTGAAATTCTCTATTCTGAATACAGTTCCTTAACCAAATGTAAATATTACAACTATTTTTTTAACACTTGTTTTCATAATTTTAATGGTATGTTTTTAATGAACAGAAATTCCTAGTTTTAACATTGTCCACCTGATCTGTTATCCTTTACATTATAACAGTATGAAATACATGCTGGCTGGAGCAGTGGTTCATCCCTGGAACTCTAGCAATTTGGGAGGCTGAGGTGGGAGGATCTCTTGAGGGAGGCTGAGGTGGGAGGATCTCTCGAGGTAAGTAGTTCACAACCACATTCAGCAACATAGCAAGACCCTCTCTCTATGGGGGAAAAAAAAAGGACTATTTACCAGGTGTAGTGGTGTGTGTTTGTGGTCTTAGCTACTTAAGAGACTCAGGAGAGAAAATTGCTTGAGCCCAGGAGTTCGAGCTATCATATTGTCACTGAACTTTGGCCAGAATGATAGAGCTAGATCTTGTCTCTTAAAAAAAAAGTTCTTGACCTGCCTCGGGGTCAAAGATGTTTGCTATTTTATCTTCCAGAATCATTTTACATGTATATTAATATTTATTGCTCAGAATGACATCTTATGAACATTTTAAAATGTGCAGAATCTATGCTATTGTCTCTTTAGCTTATTCTTGCAAATTTTTTCTTAACTCATCACAATTTATCAATTTCATTGATATCCCCACCCCAAATACTTTGGCTTGGTTGATACTCTCCACTGTGTGTTTATACATTTTATTGATTTCTGTTTTTATCATTATTGTTGCCTTCATTTTCCTTTATTTTTAGTATTCTGGTATTTTATAAGTTCTTTATAAGTTGTAAGACAGATTCGTGAGTCTCTTCATTGATAGGTTTTTTTCTTCTTAAACATGCTCTCAGGTTATGAATTTCAATATGTACATTTCTCCATTATTTTCATTATAAAGTCAGCCTTATTTCTTTTCTTTAGTTCCTTTTTAAGGAAATATATGTTGGCTTGGCGTGGTAGCTCACGCCTGTAGTCCCAACGCTGTGGGAGGCCAAGGTGGGTGGATTTCCAGTGCTCACAAAGTTCAAGACCAACATAAGCCTGAGTGAGCCAGAGTAAAAGACCCTGTCTCTACTAATATAAAAGAAGACCTCCAGGCATTGTGGTGGGTGCCTATAATCCCAGCTACTTGGGAGGCAACGGACAAGAGAATCCCTAAAGGAAGAAAGGACAAGAAAGAAAAAAGAAAGAAAGAAAGAAAGAAAGAAAGAAAGAAAGAAAGAAAGAAAGAAAGAAAGAAAGAAAGAAAGAAAGAAAACCTCCAAACTAAGAAGAGTTGAAAGGTGGCTGAAATTAAAAGCAAAAAAAAAATGAAAATGTATGTTTATTCTCTGAATTTTCTTAAGATATTATCTTTGTTGTCAGTGTTTAACTCTTTTTATATGTTGTGAGAACCTAGAATAGTTTTACATTTATTAACTGTGTTGATATTAAAGAGTTAGCGACTCTTTGTCCCTGTGTGCCCCTTCCTCTCTTTATAAGGACACTAATCATTGGATTTAGGGCCTACTCTAATCTAGTATGACTGCATTTTATGTTGATTACATTTGTAGAGATGTTATTTCTAAATAAAGTCATATTCAGAGTTACTAGCCTTAGAACTTGATCATATCTTTTGAGAGGGACAAAATTTAGCCCCCTATAGCTAGCTACTGTGTATAAAACAGTTTATATTTCTGATAATGTTATTTTCCTCTAAAGCAGGAACTGAACTGAAAGATGGAGCATAATTATTTGTAGAACACTCCTTCTGATTAATCCTTACCTCTGCAGTTTACTCCACCAGAACACCTTCAGAGACCTGGGATATTCTACGTTTCTTTCTTTTTTGGCAGATATTATACTCCATTTTTTTGGCCTCTCTACTATTGTAAAACTTATCAATGCTCTTCTCTGGCACTTAGTGGCTTTGTGCTTTACTTCTTATCTCTTAATATTATGCAACTTAAGTAATCGGCAGGTGCATCGAAGAAAACAGTAAATGCCGGTTCACTCCTCTGGGCCTCTGTGGACTTCCCAGGTTGGGATTCCTTGGCCTCTCCAAAGTCAATGTTTTTCTTCAATATTGTGAGATTGGCAGAATTCCGATGGTTTTTCTCCACTAATCAATAATCCTCTGACCCATTTCTAACCACCTTAGCTGATACCATGTGGACAAAAGACAAACCAAATAGTTTTGCTCTTCCCATGTTTTTGACCCTTAAGTTTGAAAGTCAAATAAAATTTCTGTTTTAAACTACTAGGTTCTCAGGTAGTTTGTTCCACAATAGTAAAAATCAGAGCCAAGCATCTGGCAGTGTTATTTACCAAACATCTATTACCAACCTTGCCTCACTGGCCTATTCCTAAGGTAAGGAATAGCAAACAAATACTCCCTTTAATCATATCCTTTCCAACTAGGGAGTTCACAAAACACTAAAATAAATGTACCAAGAAATACAGACAGAAGTCCCTAAACTCAAGCATCTCGTCAAATAAAAATAATGATAATAATATAGGCGAGGTGAGGTGGATCACACCTGTGACAGTAGCACTTTGGGAGGCCAAGACTGGGGAATTGCTTGAGGCCAGGAGTTGAAGGCCATCCTGAGCAATGTAGGGAGACACAGTCTCTACAAAATAAAAAAAATAAGTAAATAAATAAATAAATAGCTGAGCCTTGTGATGGGCACCTATAGTCCCAGCCATACGGTAAGCTGAGGTAGGAGAATTGTTTGAGCCCCAGAGTTTGTCAGAGAGTTCCCTCTGGCCCAGGAAAAAGAGTGAGACCCTGCAAAAATAAAAAATAAAAAAATTCCTCAAAGTAAATAATGCAATAAAAAGTCATAAAATAATTAAAGGCAAAAGTCAAAGTCTTTCTATGGAAACAGTTTTATCCTCTGAACTTTGTTTTTCCTCCTGGAACATGGTATGCATGTCTAATTGCTGTTCCTGTGAATGGATAAGGGCAGTAATAGCAGTCCACCCACTGGGGAAGGCACCAGAAAAACTAGAAAATCTCAGATCATCGACACCACAGGGGAATGAACACACCAGCTTTGGGCTCATGCCTTTCTGTTTATTGTATAGAATAAGTAGGTTCCTATTTCTTTAGCACACTCTTTGCTTAGGCTTTCTGTTTATATAGACAAATTCATTCTGAAATATTGTAGATATACATAGATTGCCCTAAATGGAACTAAAACTGTTGTGAAATATTATGGCATTGCCATTTCATGTAACTAATTAACAAAATACCAAAACATAGATATAGACCGTGTTTGAAAATCTGCGTTAGTTTTTAGAAGCTTATAGGTAATAATTTTTTGAATCTGCATTGGTTTTTACAGGCTTATTGAAATGAATCATTGGCAAATATATTTCAAATAGTAGGACAATTTGTTTTTCTTCAAAAAGAGAAACTGTGTGTATTTTATTTACATACAGAGTAACCAAAAACAGAACTATTATTTGAAGACTGGTAAAATGGAGGCAGCGCCTGTGGCTCATCGAGTAGGGCGCCGGCCCCATAAACCGAGGGTGGCGGGTTCAAACCTGACCCCGGCCGAACTGCAAAAAAAAAAAAATACAAACAAAATAGCTGGGCGTTGTGGCGGGAGCCTGTAGTCCCAGCTACTCAGGAGGCTGAGGCCAGGGAATCGCCTAAGCCCAGGAGATGGAGGAGGTTGTGAGCTGGGTGAAGCCATGGCACTCTACCGAGGGCGATAGAGTGAGACTCTGTCTCTACAAAGAAAAAAAAGAAAACTTGTAAAATGTTATGTTAAAAAAATATACATTGACAAGATGCCCTGTGTGTTGATTGTAGATACACATTGTTTCAAAAACCAAATGTGGAACTATTTTAATACAGCATGACATAGTAACCTAATTTAGTTCATGAAAACATAGCATTCAATTTCAGAGAATTTTGAGGTAAGAATAGTCAGGGTTAAATTCCTTTAGGCAATATACACTATTATGAAACAGGAAGAGAAAATCAATTTTCTAAGATTGGAATCAGAGGCTCATTAAAATATTCATTATGCGTAGGAGATGTACTTGTATATACTTGAGTATATAGACATACTCGTGATCCTCAGGAGCACCAGACTGAGGGATGGAAAAGCTGCAGAGGCCAGAAATTTGTTGCACTGAGAACAGGCAGGCGAGAAAATCTCAGCAGCTGAAATTTACTTCTGTGTAATATGCTGCATTCCAGAAAACCCCATGATCAAATCCTTTCCCACACCGTTTAAACTTAAGCTTATTCCATCAAAAACTTACACTGCTATTACACTCAATATTCAAATTATCTAGCTAAAATTTATGATGAATTTGCTGGAATATGCTTATCTGTAAAATATGAGGTGTAGACATATATTTATAAGATTTTAGAATGGGACAAAATATCACCATGAACTTCTAGTGGCAGATGGAAAATTATTTCTCATGGAAGTTTTGCTTTGTTTCACAGGCTTACTCTGTTCAGTATGCTCTAGAATAGAAGGCAAATTGACAGCAGGATGAGGTGTCAGCCTAAATGCAATGTGAAAATAATTTTCTACCCCTTAGATCCTTTTAAAAAAACCACTGTGAGGGATCTTGACCAGGACCAACCTGAGAAATAATGAAAATGATTTTTGCACCTCTCTTGATGAAATTCAATGGAAACATGCATTAAAAACTCTTTATAGAAGCTCAGGCTTTTAGTTCAGAGATGTGTTTTCTTTCAATATAAATGATTTTTATAAAAAGCATTGTACATACAAATTATCAGTCAGGGTTCAACCATCAAAGCAGAATTTGCAGAGGCAAGAGACAGACAGGGACAGAATAGAGAATTGTTTGACACAGAGGTAGAGGCTGTCTAGGCAGGCTTGAAATCTGCATTCTCATGGTCCTCAAAGTAGACAGGAGTTAGAGTCCCTCTCAACCTGTAACCCTACAGAATGGGCTGGAGGTGTCATCCAAGGTCACAGTCAATTTCTCTCTCTCTCATTCATTCTTTCTCTCTCTTTCAAAGGAAGCACAAGCTGTCTATTAATGCCTAACTGAAAAGCTCTGTGGCTGCAGGTCAGCGTAGCACAACCTAGGAATAGTAATGTGTTTCTATGAGTTTTCCAAAATAAATCTGAATTCATAAGTTTAACCAATTATCTGAATGATGTATGTAAGTACCAGTATAAATGACTCAGATGAAAAAATGTTAGACACAATGTAAAAAACAAAACTGGCAGAGAGGCAGAGATTCATAACTTGGAAAATAGGTTTGCAACAAATGGAGAGGTAAGGCTCAATAATATTTTAAATTTGGATACATTGATAGTGGTCAGGAGCGATGAGGGATGCTTATGGTTCTGTCTGAAATTTTATCTTTCTTAATGTGCAGCTGTGCTTCATGTATGTGTCAGAAAATCTAATTTTCTCTTCAAGAGAAGATAATTTTGTTTCATATTTATTAAGAAATTAATTTTTCAAGTGCATCTGGTGGAGGGTTTTAAAAAGGAAAGCTGTAACAATTAGTGTTGCATAGGTGACATCTTCAATGGAGTCTCATGTATAAAATACATACAAATGTACACACACACACAATTGTTGACTACACAATATGTTGAGATATCCATTAGTCCTCTGTGAAACCTTTACCTTCTTCTTCCAATGCTTCTGTCAAATTCAGCCAGATAAGATCTAGAAAGTTCTGCAGCTCTACTCTTATATTTTCCATATTTAAAAGAAGCATGCCACAGCAAGCAGAAGACAATAGTGAACTTTTTTTTTCTCAAACAAGAACCAAAATGCATAAAATTTCAGTCTATCTTGCTAAGTTTTCAGGTGTATGATGAGCCTTAGTTGTCAGTGTTCGTTTTTATTATGATATAGCTAATTTCTGCTTTTTTCATTACAGAGAACAAGGAATAGTCTACCCTTAAACATTATCTTGGTTTTAGTTTGACAAACAGTGCATTACAAAAAGCGATTCCAGGCAATGGATATGCTAATTCTTACAAATATTTTTAGACCACTCTTCTCTTTCTAATTCTCTTTTTGCTTTTGAAAATTAAGTTCATCATTATTATTGGTCAGAAATACTATAAAACACATTTTATTTACTTTATCAAAAAATATTTTTAGAGACAGGGTTTTTGCTCTGTCACCAGGTTGGAACGCAATGGTGCAACACAGCTCACTATAGCATTAATTTGAAAAATTAATAATTTTTCAAAATAGATATCTACCTTATATGAACTTAATTATTTTTCACAATAATGAGGACAAAAGTCAATAAAACTTTATACTTCAGTAAACCTCATCTTGTTAGATTTAGTCTTGAATTCTTGACTGAATTACTCAAATAAGTTTCCCCACACATTGTTCCCTGAGGTGACTGACTCAGATATTATTATCAAATAGGCAATAAATAAGGATATCTAGTCTCTACTCATATTAAAAGGTCTCTACACCATTGAAACAGGCTATTCACTAGGGAAGGAAAAAACAGAGTAATAGAGACTAAGAGACCAGAGGAAAAAGTCCTTGTTTCTATTTGTCTTTGGAAATACATTTTGGCACAGACTCCTATGTACACATCTGTTAAACTTTTGGTTTAGCTTCCTCTGATCAAATTCTCAAATTCATTCCACATATGCCAGAACCCTATTTATAGCAATCTACAAAGTTTTGAGTTATTGCCTATTGTGCATTAAAAAATTGCAATAATTTCCTGACAAGTAAAGCATGTTAGAGAAATGCAAAATAGTTAGAAATCCTATACTTTAATTCTAGGCCTAAAAAAGATTGCAACTAAATTTTACAATCAAATTTAAATTTCTTTAGTTATTCAATACCTAATATTATAATATACCAATTAAAAGAGATATTTGTTATTATTTTCTTCAATGTGACATGATTTCTAAAATTTTTGTTTAACCTTATTTGGGTTTCCATTTTATTAAATATTTGCCAAAATGTGGGGAGGTGGTGGTAAAACTGAGAAGGAAAGAGAAAATAAATAAATAATAGAAAATAGAAAAATGGATACAGAATAATGGGAACCAAGATCCCTGCTAAACCCACCTCGAAAAGTTGATGAAATTAGAGAAATCAAGCTGCTTAACGTCATCAGTGAACTAACAAGACTGAAAAAGGAAAAGTTCACTGGAAAAAAATAACTCTAGAAATAAATCTAGATCTAATATGTTTAGATGATTTTTTTCTTACATGTATTTTCTTGTTCTATAAGAGATAGCAATGAATTTGAGAAGTTTACTATCATATTTTAAAGTTGTATAGAATGGGGATACAGAAATTAGAGGCCAGGCCCATCAGGAGGGAATATTATAACATTACTTATGCTTTGGATTGAGAACCCTAAGGTATGCACTTTAAAAGTAAGATCTAGGGCAGCACCTGTGGGTCAAAGGAGTAGGGCGCTGGCCCCATATGCTGGAGGTGGCAGGTTCAAACCCAGCCCCAGCCAAAAACTGCAAAAAAAAAAAAAAAAAAAAAAAAAAAAATTAATATTGATATTAAAGGGATCTGGTTGTTACATAAACTAAAAATAAGATACAAATAACATTTACCTTTGCAATTGGCTTAAAATTATTTAAGGCTTATATGGATTTTTTCG
>CAUYRH010071730.1:0-32604 GCA_963574655.1 Perodicticus potto
CAGTCCCAGCTACTTGGGAGGCAGAGGCAAGAGACTCGCTTGAGCCCAGGAATTGGAGGTTGCTGTGAGCTGTGATGCCACGGCACTCTCTCCAGGGTGACAGCTTGAGGCTCTGTCTCAAAAAAAAAAAATAAAAAAATAAAAACAGAGTCTCACTATGTTGCCCTGGGTAGAGTGGCATCACAGCTCACAGCAACCTCAAAGTCTTGGGTTTAAGCGATTCTCTTGTCTCAGCCTCCCAAGTAGCTGGTACTATAGGCCCCACCACAAACCCCGACTGTTTTTTGGTTGTAGTTGGCCTGGGCTAGATTTGAACTTGCCAGCTCTGGTGTATGTTGCTGACACCCTCACCGCTGAAATACAAGTGCTGAACCAATATTTCTAAATTTTTTAAAGTTAAAATTGTTTGACTATGTATCATACATCATAATTTTATAAAATAATCATTTAATTTACAAGTTACAAACATTTTATATTTTTGCAATTCTTACGCTTATTTCATGTCACTTATCAACATTGTTTAATAGATTCTCAAGTTGTGTAAGAGTAGTAATATAATTTCTGATCTATTTCCATTGTCTTAAAGGGTATATAGTCAGTGTTTCATCCTCAGGTATGATTTTTTTGAGTGGGGTGATATGTAGATTAGGAAGTTTCCTTCTATTCCTAGTTTAAAATGTTTTTTTAAATATCAATGAATTTTGAGTTTTGAAGAATACCATCTCTTCCTAGATCAGGTTACTTATTATTGTTTTAATGTATAAATTATATTTTAGATAATAAGTTTTGAATTTTACTGAATACTGTTTTCCCTCCATCAAATCAAACTTTTATCCATCATTTTTCTAAGACAGTCTAATTATATTGTAAGACTTATTAGGTATTGTTTTTCCTTCAGTGTTATAATACAGGGTGTCCCAAAGATTACCCATAAAGTCACCATACATAGGGAAAATGGGAAATTGTAGCTAAATGTATCTTTATTTACAAAATATTCATCGCAAAGTTTTTTAAAAAATTACAAAATATTCTGTATGTTTTAGCCACTATTTGTAAAATTCTGTACAATTTTTGTACAGAATATTATAGTGAATATATTGTAAATAAAGATACAGTTAGCTACAATTTTCCATTTTCCTTCTGCTTGGCAATTTTATGGGTGATTCTTGGGATACACTGTATAATGAATTATATTGGGAGATTTGGGGATAAACCCAATTTGTTTCACTTATTTTCAATACAGCACAGTGCAAATTTAGTTTGTTAAATTAGAAACTTCTCTACGTATTTAAATATGATATTTGCTTATACCGTTTTTTTTTTAGGTTATTCTTGTGCAGTTATCAAGATTGTCCAACCTCACAAAATGATTTTGGATGCATTTCCTTCACTATCTCATTTGAAATCACTTATATTTGAAAGGAAAGTATATTTTCTTGAAGGTTTATAAAAGCTGACTTATAAAATTATTTGGGTCTGGTATATTTTTGAGATATGGAAATGAATTCATGACTATCACCTTAATTTATTTTATTTTTTCCAGTATTTTTTGTTTCATTCTGCCATTTTTAGTAATATATTTCTGTAATCAAAAGCTGCCATCCATGAGATATGCTTCTGAGCCCTCTCCAACACTGGCAGCTGATCTCTCCTGGATGCCCTCTATCTCTCCTGCTTCTCTCTCCTCCCATTGCTTCTCTTGGTAAATTAATGTGAATATTCTTTTATTTAACAAACATCTGTGTGCAAATTGTAGGTCAGGTACTGTCCCACATACTGGGGATACAAGATAAAACATCTCTGCCTGTGTCCAGCTTATACTGCAGTGAAGCAGACAAACACAACATAAAAATGACACTGCATGATGGGTTAGAGATACAGATTAAACAGAAAAATAAAGACGTAAAAGGAAATATTAGACGGAATGTACATTTCTAGATAGTATTCTTATAACAGAGCTTAATGAGAATATAACTATGTACTAATAACTTATAACTGATGATTTGATTCAAAACAAACCAGATAATTAATTTCAAATTCTTTTTTTTAAAGCATGAAATTCAAAATTAGCAGCTTTATTCTCTAAACTTCTTTTGATAGATTTTCTAATTTCTTCAATTCACCTGGCTATAGTGTGGTGAGACAAACTGATTTTAGAAATAGCCCCCTTTTTTTCAGAGCACATTATATCTGCCATGCTTTCCATACACTGCTTATACTCACTTATGAGTAAATGTTTTTTATTTATTATTATTAATTCATATATACATAGATCATGAATACATTTATGCCTTTGTGGGATTCAACGTGTTGATTATTTGTACAAAGTGGAGTGCTTACATCCTACTAATTAACATAGCTTTCACCTCATTTACTTAATCACAGTGTTAAGACATTTGTGTTCAATACTTGATAGATTTGACTTGTACCCTTGTAATATACTCCATATAATTTCAAATTCTTAATGATATTTCTCTGATACTGACTTCTGCTTCTATTAGGCCACTTATGTAGACACACATGGCCTCAGTACATTTCATGATCTGAGCTGATTTGCAGGTCTTTGGTTTTTATTAAGGCTCCTCAAGTCACTACACATTCCTTGTCACTTAGTCTATTCAGGTAGCTACAACAAGGTACTTTAGACTGGGTAATGTATAAACAACTTATGCTGATGCCCCTGGTTCTGGAGGCTGGGAAATTCAACATAAAGGTACCTGCAGACTCAGTGTCCAGTGACGGATTCACAGTTGGGGCCTTTTGCTGCATCCTCACGAGGCAGAAGAAACACACGCACAATTTCAGTCTCTTCTATCAGGGCACTAATCCCATTCATAAGAGCAGAGCCTTCTTATCCTAGTAACATCCCAGAAGCCCCCCTGCCCCGTTTTAATATTCCCACAGTGGTAATTAGGTTTCAACATGAATTCTGGAGGGACACGATCAGACCAGATAACATAGTTCTTCTTCCAATTCTCCCACTTAAAATTCTGAGATGTTTCCCAAGCATGCTTCTGGGCAACCCTGATCTCCACTTGTCCCTTTAGCCAGTGATCCTGTAAAGTGTCTGCTCTCCCATCCATCTCTCAGTCATGACTCGTATATCAGCAAATGTTTAAAATGAAGAGCAGCACTGAGTAGCAGGCTAACTTTTCTGCATATCCCTTTTTCAGGTTTCTTTGCCCTGTAAATTCTATGTGTCTTGACAGCTTTAGAAAGCTTTAAAGCTTTCAATTCCTTTAATCAGATTTCATATTGTGCAGTTTTTTCTTTTTATTATGTGCTTGACAATTACACTGCTAATCTGCCATGATAATAAATAGAAATAAACCGGTGCCTTTTCAGTCTTTTACTTTGTTCAACCCTGTGGCTGTGCATGCTTTTTTGTCTTCCCAAGCCACACATGTCCAACCTTCTCAAGAATTTAATTCTCTGTAGGGTCGCAAAAGACAGTCTGTCTTATTGGATAAGGTGTGGTAGTAGATAGAGGTAAAGACTGGGAATCTAAATTATTCTTATTCATCTCCACCCCTCACCTCACAGTGTGCAGCATCTGATATTCTCCATCGGAGGCTTTGCAGGTGTGTGTAGCTTAAAGGGTAATACTTCTTCCTATTTCTTTTTGAACGATTTTGTTTACTTTCATCTCTCTCCAGTTGTTACATGATGTTCCATTTTTCCTTCAATCTCCATAACTTTTAATTAATTGTATTTCTCAGGTTTATCTAAAATAGAATGTATTTCAGTTGTTCACTGACCTTGATTTTTAGTAGTTGTCAAAACAAGAGATGGTTAAAAGGGGGAGGGAGGGGATTATTCTATCAGTTTAACAAGGGAATGTCCAGGAAGTGTTTTGCTCTGTCTTTGTGGGTTGTGTGAACTAACTTTCAGGTTTCACGTTAGATTGAGTGAGTGTGGGAATCACAGGATAGGCTCTTCACTCCTTGCTCTCATTCTTTCAAAGACACAATCAGGAAGGCTTCGTTTCTGGAGTAGAGTGTCTCTAGTTAGCTTATTTATTTTCTACAATGTGTAACTTGGCTGACTAGTCACCACAATTTGGAGGCATTCTTCCCAGATAATTTCTTCTTTTGTTTACTTACATTTAACCACTACCAGCTTTTATTCTGTTAACTTATAACTCTGAGACTGAGTTCTCTCCATGGTTTTGCCAGTTCTAATGCATACACTAACCTTCAAGATCTGGACTGGGCTGTGGTGCTCATTTCAATTTGTTTATGGTGATTCAGTCCACCAAACCTGCCAAATCTCTAATCCACTAATGCCCCCTCACCCATTCTTAGCACAGTTATGAATGCATTATCTTTAACTCCTTTAGTTTTCCTTTCAGAGGAATTTTTAGAAGAAAGGAAGTAAAGATGTGCTCATTGTTCCATATGGAACTAGAATTTTTGCCAGAAAATAACTACATACAATGCCATAGTTCAATCCATTGATGAGTTCCTTTAATACTTTTAAAGCATCTTATATTTAAGGGCCAAATATTCATATTATATTTCAGGATGTTTTATGGTTTTACTTTAGACATTTAACAGCATAAGATATTTGAGTTTTATTTTAGTGTACTCTGAGAAGTGAGGATCTTAATTTTGGTTTAGGCTTACATAAAAGGTTGAACCTTTATAAAATAACTTGGCTTTTCTCATAGTAACTGGATAATTGCCTCATAAAAAGAATCCAGTTCATTTAAGTATATTTTGTACCATTTTTCTTTTTTAGTATCATATTAATTGTATCGATTACTTCAGAGCTATTATACATGTCAATGTTTGGTACAACCATTCTTAAGTCAAGGCGCAAGTTTCTTTCTTGTAGTTTTTTTCTTCCTACATTGTTCCCCTATTCTATTCCACTATGAGGCATGTTGATTTGGGCACTTAAAAATATATATTTAAGGTTTGGCACCTGTGGCTCAATGGGCTAAGGCACCAGCCATGTACACCTGAGCTGTCGGGTTCGAATCCAGCCTGGGGCCTGCCAAACAACAACGATGGCTGCAACCAAAAAATGGCCAGGCATTGTGGCGGGTGCCTGTAGTCCCAGCTACTTGGGAAGCGGAGGCAAGAGACTTGCTTGAGCCCAGGAATTGGAGGTTGCTGTGAGCTGTGATCCCACAGCACTCTATCCAAGGTGACAGCTTGAGGCTCTGTCTCAAAAAAAAAAAAATATATATATATATATATATATTTTATATATATATATATATTTTTATATTTAAAGGAGACCAATATAAAGGAATTTATCATCAAAATATAACTGAAGCCTTTCATCGAGGAGAGTAAATGTGAAAGGCAAATGTGACTTAGTGAACATTCCACAGTCAGTTACTATGGAAGCCAATGCTAAATCCATGAACACCTGACACCACTCCAGGTACTCGCTCCATCACCCCCTGCAACTCGACCTAACCTGTGCTCTCTATCCAGCATGTACCAAAACCTAGAAAAATATTGTCATTGTCTGCCAAGTGTGTATTTCTCTTTCTCTTCAGGCACCTCAGGAATATACACAGAGAAAATGAAGGCCCATTGTTTGAACAGATGTCATTAAACAAGAGTTCTACTTTAAGAAAAAGGAATAATGGGAGACTACGAGCTGTTATAGATCTTCAGGTTGAATTTTTTTTTTTGTGATAGAATGAAGCAAAGAGCATAAAACAGATAATATGCTTACACTCAAAGCACTGAAGATAACTGACAGCTCTTATTAACAACATCATTTAGAAGCCCCTGGATCTTTTCTCTTTTTATACAAACAGGAATTTTATGAATTAAAAACCCAGAAGTGGCTAGTGTCGCACAGCAATGCAGCAGTGTTCGTTTGGAAACAATAGAATACAATCTTAAAAGTGGAGCCATTTAATTATCATTTTTGTATAAAATGTGGCAATCTTGGCTGGACATGATGCTCATTTCCAAATATGGTCACGCTCCAAGTGAATGCTTACCACCCCGTGGAAGATGTGTGTTTTTAATAACCCCAGGACACAGCACTGCTGAGGCCATAAATTTCCACTACCTGACTCCCATCCAATTTCTAAATCAATCACGACTATATTTTGTCAAATTGAGGATATCACCAATTGTTAGAATTATTACCATTTTATTTATTGCTGAGAAAGAAAATGTTCCTAATAACATTTTATATACCTTCATTTCAAGCTGCATCTCAATTTCAGCTAAATTAAAATCTCAAAATTGACAAAAATTGGCAAGACAAATAAAGAACACAGGGTGAAGTAAAATAATTCCCATATTATTGAGCAAGCTGTTATTAAAAATACATATGTAATATTTAAGACAATGACGTCTTAATACTGAGTCCCAGTAATGACCAAATTATGCCCAGCACAGCTTGATTGCTGCCTGATTCCCCAGATAGCAGTTTTACATCTTTAATGTGTCCAACAGAATAAAAGAATATACATATCTTGTGGTAGTTCACCTATAGGAGTAAGGAGAAAGAAATTGCCTATATATACCTAACCTCTCCTCCTGAACTTAGACACGTAAGTCACTCTACCTCCTCTAGCACCCAGAAAGTAGAAGGGCAGAAAGTTCTCACTGAATTAATCTTCAGGAAAGACATTATAAATTGTGAGATTGCAGGAGGGAACTTCCCTGCCAATTTTAACATACACATGCATGTACAGCAGGTGGAAGAAAGTCGCAGGAAACCTGTTTTTCTTTTCTTTGCTCTGCTCAAGTGACAACAGTCTTAATTCTTTCCTAGAAGGTTGGTTAGAAATCCAGACATTACATAACTGTTCTGTATATAAAAGAGCAAATTTCTGCTTCTGGAAGAAATCAAAGAAGGACATAAAACATAGTTTATCAGAAACTGCAAGTACAAATTATTCACCTTAAACAATAGAAAACTTATACCCCTTCCCCCAAATGGGTATGACCTAGATAGAATCACTCCGATAGCTGAGAGCCTGAGCTAAGCTGGATACTCAGTGTCCTCTCCTGCAAGACCTGTAGCTCACAAGCTCCCAGTAGTTTCAAAAGAGTAAAAACCATCCTCTTATCTTCACACTTTGCAGCTGTTGGTGATTACTGGACCATGAAAAAATATTATCCTTCACAAGCACCACAGAGAACTCAAGAATCAGAGGAAGAAAACTGATTAAGTTGGCATTTTCTTTTCTTTCTTTCTTTTTTTTTTAAGAGACAGAGTCTCATTCTGTTGTCCTTGGTAGAGAGCTGTGGCATCATAGTTCACAGTAACCTCCAGCTCTGGGGCTTAGGAGATTCTCTTGCCTCAGCCTCCCAAATGCTAAGACTACAGGTGCCCACCACAACACCCGGCTATTTTTTGTTGTAGTTTGGCCTGGGGCCAGGTTCGAACCCGCCACTCTTGGTATATGGTGCCAACACTCTGCTCACTGAGCAACAGGCACCACCCAAGAGTTGGCATTTTCCTTTTGCATTGCTCTGCATTATTCCTTTCTTATCTGTGTTATTTTATCACCTTGTGCTTTAGATCCCAGGTTCTTGTTTCCAACCATCTCCTATCGGAATTTCATAATTGTTTGGGGAACCCAGTTGCCTGCTTACTCTAGATGGCTCCTGTGCCACTTTGAATCCTAAAAAACACCTCATAAATAAGAAAATAATACTTTACATGAATTGGGAACTTGCTTGGGGTTAAGTGTCAATAGATGACAATTTGTCCTGGACACAGTCTTACTTGTGAAATGAAGGTAGCCTCTGGAGATTTTTGAGATTTCTTCTTACTCTTTTGTTCCTGTCAATTTTGTTCTATTCTGTGGTATACATTTTTGCAGAATCTCATGCCTCAAACAATATGGGACACAGATAAGCAATCATTTCAATTTTTTCTATTTTGTTCAAACCCATAGGAACTGAAAATCAATTTACAAAATTAAAATTAAAAAACACAAAAATTGATAAATAATTTATTAATAATGATTACAAAGAATAAAAGATGTCACATAATAATATGTGATTATTGTTCATTAAGTAATGATCACAGATTCATCATCTTCCTATAGCATTTCTGAAACATTGTCTACTCTGGCTGAAAAGGCAGGGAAAGATTTTAGACAAGAGAAAATTTGGAACACACATTTAAATTTGAGTTAGAATTAGAAAGTTAGAGTAGATGAAAAAGGTAATGGAGGAGGACCAAAGGGTTGTCCTTGACCTTATCAAAGATCAGCAAATATTCTTTGCTCTGATGTTTTGGGTTTTTTCACCTATTTTCCCCATTTATTAAATATGAGAATATGTGAAAGTTATTAGACCTCTGTGTATCAGTTTCCTCATTTATAAAAGGTGATAATTATATATCCTTTATAGAGTTGCTGTAAAGATTAAACAAGTTTATCCAAAGTGCTTAAAATAGTACATTTTACAGTGATAACATTAAACAAAGCATTATTTTTAAACTTAGTAACATCTTCTCATCGTTCATACTCAAGTGCAAATGTCAGTTTTTAAAATTAGCACGATTAATTTACCTGGTTTTGGTTTTAGCATTTACTACCTTTGTTTTTAGATTTATTTTATGATTTTAGATTTACATTTATTTTACTTTATCTACCTCTCCTACCTGACTTTAGAATAAGAACTGAGTGTGCTGTTTGTTCAAAAATGTCTTCCCAACTTATTCACAGAGAAACATGAAATCCTCACAATGCCAATAAAGCCATATAAATGACCCTGCCATCTCCTACCTATCAATGACACTTCATTAACCCCCACTGTGCTCAGTCTCCCTCATTCCACTGCAGCACAAAGAGCCTTGTTGCAGGTCCTTGAAACTAACAGGCACAGTTGGACCACAGGTCATTTCCCTTGGATCCTTCTTCTGCCTACAAATGGCCTGATCTCCAAACTGCTTCTCCTTCAAGTCCACAGAAATGTATTTAAATGACACATTTTCAGTGATGTCTATAATAGGCCATCTTATTTTAAAAATGTAATCTATAATACTTCTTATCTCCCTTCCATGCTTTCTTTCTTTTTTTCATAGCATTTATCTTTGTCTAATGTAGTATATGTCTAATTAATTATTGTACCAGGTCTGACAATTAAGTTCACAAACTTGACACCATGAACTTACATTGGCAGCACTGTATAAACAACTTGGTAAGATTCATAATCTTGTCATATCACTATCTCACAGTTGTGTTTACGGCCATGTGTAGCAGCAGTGTCTTCTTGATTGGTGTCCATGATTTTCATTTGTTTTGTATGTTGTCACAAGAATTTATAAGTTTGAATTAGAGCAATGAACAAACATTAAATTTCTTGTTAGACTCGGCAAGAGGGGAAGTGAAAACAGGAATATGTTAGTCCAAGTTTATGGGGATAATGACATGAAGAAAACAGTGGTAAACAGATGGATTAAATGTTTTTCTGGGGGGAAAAAAAGCATCACTGATGAACAGAGGTGAAGGAGGCCAAAGCATTGTAAAAGTTTGTCAAGTTGTGCATCAAAATTGTCAGTTGACTATGAGACGAAAAGCAGACTAAGTAAACATTGATAAAGTAACAGGAAAATCTTAACTGAAAATCTTGGCATGAGAAAGATATGTGAAAAAAAAAAAGGTCTTGAAGGAGCTCACTGATGAACAAAAGAGTGTTAAAGTTTGCTAAGACTTTTGGGAGAGTAAAGATGATACATTGGGCCATATCATCATGGGTGATGAATCACAGGTGTACCAACACAACCTAAAACAAAATGTCAAAGTATATAATGGAATTCAGCCAATCCTACACTACCAAAAATATTCTGTCACTTCAAATTAAGAGTCCAAATGATGTTGCTAACCTTTTTTGATATAGGAGGGACTCTTCATTACAAATTTGTATCAACTGAACAAACAGTTAACCAAGTTTACTATTTGGAACAGCTGAAAAGACTGCATGAAAAAGTTAGATAAAAATAATCTGAACTTTTCGCCAGTACTCACAGTTCTTGCATCACAACAATGTACCACCTCACATGATACTGTCTGTGAGAGCATTTTTAACCAGTAAACAAATAACTTTATTGGAACACCCTCCTAACTCATCTGGTCTGGCCCCCAATGACATTTTTCTTTACCTAAAGATAAAGGAAACATTAAAAAGAAGACATTTTGATGACATTCAAGACATCAAGAGAATACAATGAGAGTTTTAATGGCCATTCCAGAAAAAGAGTTCCAAAATTTCTTTGAATGGTGGACTAGGTGCTGGCATCAGTGCACAGCTTCTAAAGAGGAGTACTTTGAAGGTGAAGTTATATTCAGCAATGAGGTACACAGCACTTTTTGCAGTAGGAGTTCACAAACTCTTTTCTCAGACCTCCTATGTATTTTCAGTCTTCTTATTAGAGTGCGGGCCCTACAAAAGTAGAAACTTTTTTCTGCTCACTGTACACCCAGAACCAAAAAATGTCCTGACACACGGTAAGTCTTTAATAAATATTTAGAGAACTATCTAAGATACTGCTACAAGAGTGGGATATCTCATAGAATCTGTGTGTCTCTCATGATCACCATGGATCTTAAATTGAATCTTCAAGAATACAAATATTGAGGAGTGTAGAATTAAGGAGGTAATTTATTATGATTAAAGGAAGATGGATTGGGACATTAACACATTCAAGATTCAAATCTTCATCTACATAAAATTATCTTAGAAATCAAGCAGCAAATATCAGAAAACTTGTGATTTACTAGTTGTGCATATTAACACTACCTGTATCCTTCAGTTATAGTTCCTCCTTATTGAGGTTCTGGGGTAACATGAAAAAATATTGATATACAAAATCTAATTATTTTTGCAAATCTCCCAACTTTGCAAAAACATGCTTTGTAAACAATGCATATCTGGTATTTACCTAACTTGAGTTCATATTTTCCCCCTCAGTTGACATTGTAAAATACATTCCCATTTTATTATTCTCATTGGTATCTATCATCACCATAAAAATCTACAATCCATGAAAAGCAGTTGGAAAAGTGAAACTATAAATGTGCCATATATTCCAACAAAAAGATGGTTGCCCTTAGAGCCTCATCTGGCCTTTAAGTCACTCAGTTTTTATTGTTTGTGACATATAGCTCCCACCTATGCAATACTGAAAATAACAAACAAACATGTCTAGGATCTGTAGACATCTTAAAGAATATTCAGGGATATATTCCTATATGAGGCATCAACTGAGAAGACAAAGACTTTCCTCCCCCCATAAAAATACTAGATAACGTTTAGGGAAAAGGGAAAAAAATATATAATATGAAAATTAAAAATGCAGATTATTACTACATAGACATTATCAGTAGTGAAGGTTATTAGGAGATTATAACAGTCCTTAACTCTAGAGCACTAATAAAACAAAGGCTAATGTTGAATTTGTTCTGGCCAATAATCTCCTCAAGGAAAAAAAATAACAGAAGAAATAAATAAGTGGTAAGATAATATATGCTCTTTTTATGAATGTGAAGGCTCAACTTTTTTAATATTGTTTGGGATTCATTGAGGGTACAAAGAATTAAGTTACACTTATTGTGTTAACATTTTTAATATGTTAATTCTCACAAAGTTGCCTATAAATTAAATGCATTTTTAGTCAAAACCTAAACAGGATATTTTAAAGATATTGAGAAGAATATTATAAAATTTATATCTAAAAGCAAAGGAATTATAATAGCTAAAACACTTCAAAATATAAAGAATAATGCTAGAGGAGTCACATAATGCCTTAGTGCTATAAAATTTCACTATAAAATTGCAATAATCAAGACAAGGTGGTGATATACATAAAAGGAAAATACATCAAACAATAAAATAAAATAGAAAATCCTGATATAGCCCCTAATAAATATGGTTAATTAATATTTTGAAAAGGTGTAATGATAAGTCAATGGGAAAAATCTATTAAAAAATGAAGCTGGAATGATTGAACATCCATATATAAAGAAATAACTTTGATCTACATGTTATATCACATAAAATTAAAAAGCATTAAGGTCATTTATATACCTAAGTATAAAATGGAATACTATTTAAAAATAATTTAGAAAAATAACTGGACAAAATATTTGTTATATTAGTTAGGTGGTAAGTTTTTAGAACATAGATAACATGAGGCATTAAAAAATGAAATGCAAACATTCATCAGAAATAAAAGCTTTTACTCTGTGAAAGGTACTATTAAGAGAAAGTAACACTACTAAAACTCATAAAAATATCCTGCCAAAAATGGATTAAAAAAATAAATAAAAGACTAGGATTAGGTAAGCACATTTACAAAATGAGGCTGGAGCATTTTAAAGTGCCAGAAATTAAGGAAGTTGTTAAAAACAAGGTGACACAGAAACCAACTGAAAAAGCTACCAATACACAAATCTGGAATAATTTGAGAAAGAAAATAAATAGTATTAGGTTATCCTCACTTGGAATTCTAGGGCCCCACCAAGGGCATACAAGTACTCCTGTGAGACTAGAGAAAGTCACAGAACCCCAAAACAACAATGCAGCTTGCTTCTTTTGGCAAGCTACATCTACTAATAGAAGGGTCAATTTGCATGCCCTTTTCAGCATTTACTGACTCAATCATACAAGGTGTGGTTGAGTCTCACCCACAGGCACCTCCTATTGCATCAGAGATTAAACTGGGCATGCCATTAGAATTTACACTGTTAAGAAGATCACAGAGTGGGAGAAAGAGAAGAAATTTCAAAGACCTTCATCATTCTTCCTCATGAAAGAGAAGCAGAGATTCTTCTCACTCATAGAAATCACCACTGCTATCCAGCCTACAACTAAAAACTTAGAAAACCACCACACTAAGGAGATCTATAACAAAGACTTTCATCAAATACAAAGATAACCAGCAAAGCACCCACAAGCAAAGCCAAAGTTCTTATATAACATATGCTACAAACATACTCATATGAGTGTGCATGGGGTGGGGGGTGGGAAGCAATATCTAAGCAAGCACAAATCCAAAATAAGCAGCAACAACTGAAAATCCTGGGAGGTGGAGCAAGATGGCGGATGAGAAGGATCATTCAGCTGAGCTCACCTAGCACCACTGGGGATAAACAGAGAACCCAGCCATACATGTGGGGGACCTTATCCAGAGTTGTAGTGCAGGGAGCACACTGAGGAGGTGGTGACCTAGATATAGCCTGTGATCCAGAGTGGTGGAATAATGATGCATTAGGCAAGTGTTTGTGCCCTGCCTAGATTGGCTGCACAACCATCCTATGGAGAGTAGGGACAGGAGAAAGCTTTCTGGAGTTTTCAGTTGTGGGGGGAGCTGCATGTTGAGTGGAAAGGTTGGAAGAGTGGTCAGACTCAAACAGTATACAACAACCAGATCTGAATATTGGTTTGAGTGGATTTGTCATTGATTTGGTGGCTGGCAAGACAATATATTAGGAAGTTCTTGGAGGCCAGGGGGCTTCAATTGTGGGAAAGTTGTGAGGTCTTAGCAGAGGCCTTAAAAACAGTTTTCTGAATTCTGACTGATGGGAGCAGAACTCCATACTTGGGACGGGTTGGAGGACTCACAACCCCACAGGAACTGGTGTTGGGGGCACTGTGAGACCTGCCTCTGAAGGATTTTTTGAGCTTTAAGATCCCAAATCAGCAGTGTCTGAATGCTGAGGAAGCAATCAGGCAATCACCAAGGGCAACTAAGTTAGGAATAAGAACCACAGAGTTTGCCGGTTGTATTCTCCATCTTCTAAAAATACCACAGTGCCACCTGGTATCCTGGATACATATTGCAACATATATATTTCTATTAAAGTTGGTGCCTTCCACTATATGTACATTTTTTTTCCAGTATGTATTTTTACCTTTTTGTTTGTTTGTTTGTTTGTTGTTGTTTCTGTTTTTGGCCAGGGCCAGGTTTGAACCGGCCACCTCCAGTATATGGGGCTGGTGCCCTATGCCTTGAGCTACCAGCACCACCTGAACTTATTTTTTTTACTTGTTTATACTTTTCTTTTCTTTTCTTTTCTTTTCTTTTCTGTTCCTTTCTTTTCTTGTCTTTTCCATATTGCTGAAGTTGCTGCAGTTTTTGGCTAGCTGAGCTTTTTTTGCTTTGTTGTGTTGTGTTGTGATTTTGCTAATTTATTTGGTCAGTTCTATTCCTAACTTCCATTTTTACTGTCATCAAGAGCAAGGACTCCTTTTGGTCATAAGGAAGAGTTTGGGTACACTTGTGCTGGTAAGGAGCTCCTGATTTCAAGGAACCCACCCAGCCCAGCCCCTCAAAATTCTTGAATTACAGGTGTGGCCTTAACACCATGCCAATAAAAACCATTTCTTCTATCACTTTCATTCTCCCTTTCTGTCCTCATTCTCTCCTGTTCGTCAATACTTTTCATTCATCCCCTTGCTTTTTTTTCTTTTTATTTTCTTTTACTCTTTCCTTCATTTTTCTTCTTTCTCTCTTTTTCTCTTCTTTCTCCCTGGTTGCAATTTATGCTTCTCTTCCTTTTGATCTAAGCTCTAGACAAGGTAATTTGAGGCAAAGGAGGAAGCAAGAAGAAAAAAGAGGATAAGGAGGTGAACGAGAAGAAAGAACACATGGGGAGGAACCAACAGAAAATCTCACAGAGCATGAAAAACCAAAACAGAGCAACTCTCTCAAGAGACAAGGAGGAAGCTACTGCAGAAGACTCCATATATAAAGAATTAATGGATCTGACTGAAAAGGAACTTAAATATGGATGATAGAGTTAATAAAGAGAATGGAAAAAAAAAATGGAAAGACAGAACCAAAAGCCAGACAAGAGATATGTAGAATATAGAAAGGATATGGCAGGGCTTAAGGAAATGAAGGAGACAATCATGGAATGTAAAGGTGCAGAGGAAATTATGAAAAATAGATTAGATCATGGAGAAGAAATAACCTCAGAGCTAGAGGATAAAGTTTTCTAGTTAAAAACAAAACAAAACAAAACTCCTTTACTGGAAAGTGCCTATGGCCTTAAACAGGAATAAGAATGTGAGAATGTAAGACAGAAGATGTATTTGTTTTTGTCACAAATGTCAATGTTAGAGCCTTTCTGAGTCTAGATGGTGGCTGTCAGAACATGGGAGCCCTTCTGGAGAGAAGAAATACCTGGACAAGGTCAGATAGGTGGATGGTGTCAGGGTTTGAAAAGGATAAGGGGAACTGACAAAAGAGTGAGAAGGACTTGGGAGAAGGAAGGATGAGCTAAAGAGAGAAGAAAAACCATGATATTGGCCATCTACCAAACACCACAAGCATGAAGAGAGAAGAATTGGTTCAAGTGGATCAAGATGACAGACCAGAAGGATCGTTCAGCTGACCCCAAGTAAATTCAATTAGAAACTAACTCTTTGATGCCACTATCACATTGATATCAAAGACAGGAAAGAACACAATAAAAAAAGAAAACTACACACCAACATCCCTTATGAATGTAGATGTAAAAATCATCAATAAAATATTAGCAAACCAAATTCAAAAACATAGCAAAAAAAAAAAAAAAAGTCCATGATGACCACGTGGGCTTTATCTAAGGGATACAAGTCTGGGTCAGTACATATAAATCAATAAATGTGATTTATCACATAAACAGATCTAAAAACAAAGCTAATATAAACATATAAATAAATGAAGAAAAAGCATTCAGCAAAATTCAGCACCCTTTAATGATAAAACCCCCCACCAAAACTAGGTACAGAAAAAACATATGTCAAAATTATGAAAGCCATATATGACAAACCAACACCTACTATCATACTGAATGGTAAAAAGTTGAAAGAATTCCCCCTAAGAACTAGAACAAGACAAGGGTATCCACTGTCACCACATTTATTCAACATTGTGCTAGAAGTCCTAGCCAGAGCAATGAGGCAAGAGAAAGAAATTAAGTGTATTCACATCAAGAATGAGAAGATAAAACTATCACTTTTTGTATATAATATGATCTTATATCTAGAAATTCCCAAAGATTCCACCACTAAGAGTACTTAGAAATTGATAAATAATTTTAGCAAAGTCTCAGGTTACAAAGACGAGGTACACAAATCAGTAGCATTTCTACATATACTGTCAAACTGAGAGTCTAATCAAAGACTCAATTCATTCACAGTTTCTATAAAGAAAACAAAATATCCAGAAATATATTTAACCAAGGAGGAGAAAGATCTTTACAAAAAGAACTACAAAAAACTGCACATGATACAAATAAGTGGAAAGACATACCATACTGATGAATTGCTAAAATCAACATTATTAAAATGCTATATTATATAAAGTGGTCTACACATTCAGTGCAATCTCTATCAAAATATCAACATTATATTTCACAGATCCACAAAAAATTATTATGCACTTCATGAAGAATCAAAAGAGAGCCCAAATAGCCAAAATAACTTTAAGCAAAAGGAAAAAATTGGGAGGCATCACATTGCCAGACTTCCAACTAGTTTACAAAGCTATAATAACCAAAACAGTATGGTTTGGCACAAAAATAAACACACAGACCAATGGAAAATAACAGACTATATATAAAATCATACATAACCATCCACATACTGCCAAATGATCTTTGACTAAGTTGACAACAATATATATCAAGGAAAAGAATAAAAGGAAAATAATAAAATAAAATGAAGATATTTCCATGAAAAAATAACTAAATAAATGGATGGTGCTGGGAAAATTGGATAGCCACGTGCAGAAAAATGAAACAGGATCTATATCACTCACAACTCACAAAAATTAATTCAAAATGGATAAAGGACTTACAAAAAAATGCATGAAGCCATAAGAATTAGAGAAGAAAATATTAGAAAAACTCTTAGAGAAACTCTTCTATATATTGGCCTAGGCAGTGTTTATGAAGACCCCAGTAGCAATCACAGCAACAAAAACATTAAATAAATAGGACTTGATAAAATTAAAAGCTTTTTCCCCATCTAGGAAATAATTAACAGAGCAAAAGGACAATGTAGAGAATGGAAACAAAATATTCTAAAGTTAAACATCCAATAAAGGACCAAAACCAAAATCTATGAAGAACTCAAGCAAATCAACAAGAAGAAATCAAACAACTCTATGAAAAAGTGGGCAAATTTATCAACAGAAACTATGTCCAAAAGAAGATAGACAAATGTCCAATAAGCATATGAGTGTTACTAATTATCAGGGTAATGCAAATTAAAACCACAATAAGGTATCATCTTACTCCAATCAGAATGTCTTTTAATAAAAAGCCCCAAAACAATATATGCTGTTATGGCTACTGAGAAAAAGGAATGCTTACGCAGGGTTGGTGTGACTGTGAGTGAGTACAACCTTTATGGAAAACAGTATGGAGAGTCCCCAAACACACACCTACCCTTTGATCCAGCAATCCCACTACTGGGTACCTGCACAAAGGAAAAATAGTCATTTTATCAGAAAAACTCCTGCACACTAATGGTTATTATAGCACAAATCATAATTGCAAAGATGTGGACTCAAGCTAAGTGTTCGTCAATTCAAGAGTAGATTAACAAAATGTAGTGTATGAATACCACGGAATAATACTCAGCCATGAAGGATGACTTAATAGCTTTTGCAACAATTTAGATGGACATGGAGACCATGATCCTAAGTGAAGTTTCTAAAGAATTAAAAATATATATATCACATGGATTCACTATTGATTTGGAACCAAGTGATAGCACACATGTGCACAGAGGAAAGTTAATCTGAAAGGAAATCAAGCAAGAAGAGAGGGATGGAGGGAATGGGTGAACAACTACCTAAGACATACAATGAACTCTTTCTGGAGGATGGGCACACCTTTATCCTTGACTCAAGCATTACAACAGTGACCCATGTAACCAAAACATTTGTATCCCCATAATACTTTAAAATTAAAAAAATAATAAAAATTTATGGTCTTGTGAAAACTACTTATATGTGAGTGTTTATTACAGTTTTATACACAGTGGTAAAAATTATAGGAGCATAAATATTTTTTAATAGATAATGGATAAACAAATGACATTGTAGCCATATAAATAACCACTATTCAGCAATATAAGGAAGAAACTATTTTTCTACACATCAACATAGGTAAATATGAAATGCATTATGCTAAGTGCAATAAGACAAATTGAAAATGGTACATATTGTAGTGAAAAATATTGGTTACAAAGGGACAACACAAGATAATTTTGAGGCAGGATGATGGAATAGTTCTGTATCTTGATTGTAACGGTGGTTATACAATTCTGCACTTTTATCATATATTACAGAACTATGTACAAAGGAGAGTGATATTTGTATTACATATATTAAAAACCAAATAGGAAGGAAAAAATAGGGTTTGGCAAGTCTTAGAAAAGTTCCCATTTGTTCTGCTCAAAAATGAGCACAGTTTACAAATAGATGGATCTTGATAGGAATAGATCAACATGTCTCTGAGCACATTTCTTTAGAATGTAACCCCTTTCTTCTTTCTACATAGTGATAGACTATGTACATGTTGTAAATTCATAACATTCTATATTTAATTAGCATGCCTCTTTATGTAAATATTCACCTCTTTTGAAAGTGGAAAATTGAAAAAATTTAAATTGAAAAAATGAATGGGAAGAAATCCTGTGAATGCTCCATTTCCGTTTATTTACTATCCAGTGCAAGTATAAGTAGAATCTTTATTTTGACACTCCTGAATCTGTGTCCACCTTGAAACATATGTTTGAGTTCATAGTACTTTGCAATCATTTTTATCATTCTTATTTTTTCTAATGCTATTTCTCCCTAATTTGATGTGAAAGATTTAAAATCATTCTCTTTCAGACAATTAATATTGATTGCCCTAATCCTACAAAATGTGGCACTAACAACTTCCCTGAATTTCAATCCCTTTCCATATGCAAAACCTTGAAAATCCAATTAGAAGTAGTGATTATGCTACATTGATCTCAATTATAAGAGGTAAATCTTTAATCAGACTTTTAAATAAACCAGAAAATATGGCCTAGTGACCTTGGGAATCACTCAGTTTATCAAGAAAGAGAACTTGACTAAAGATCTACCTATCTGTCATTTCTGTGAGATGATTAGGCTAGATAACAAGGACCTCACTTGGTTCCTGGGTTCTTTACCTGGTTTTGGAGAACACCTCCCTTCCTACCTCCTGCCCAGATGCTACAATTCTCACAGAAGCTCTGGATACATCTAGGGTATATGGCAGTTCCTCTAGTGGATACTATCTCTGTGCCAGAACTGGTGAATCCTCTTTTTCAGATGGGTTCCTAGGCTCCTGAAATAAAGGCTGCATTTCCCATCCCCCCTTGAAGCTAGTTATGATCATGGGACCAATTAAAGAAATCTTTATGTAGGCTCAGCGCCTGTGGCTCAAGCGGCTAAGGCGTCAGCCACATGCACCTGAACTGGCGGGTTTGAATCCAGCCCAGCCTGCTCAACAACAATGACAGCTGCAACCAAAAAATGGCCGGGCGTTGTGGCAGGCGCCTGTAGTCCCAGCTACTTGGGAGGCGGAGGCAGGAGACTCGCTTGAGCCCAGGAATTGGAGGTTGCTGTGAGCTGTGATGTCACAGCACTCTATCCAGGGTGACAGCTTGAGGCTCTGTCTCAAAAAAAGAAAGAAAAAGAAAGAAATCTTTATGTAACTGAGATTCCTCAGGGAACTGACTTAAGGAAAGTGTCATGCCTGTTCTCTGCTTTGTCCTTCCTGATGATGGTTGGATTGAAAAATGACCAGAGTTTAAATAACTGGTACTATGGAGTAGAAAGTCCAGGCTAAGGATGACAGACCAGCAAAATTATACTATCATTACCCTTTACATGATATTCTCATATTAAACATAGAATTGAACAAACTTTGTCTGTAAACAGACAAATAGTAAGTATTTTTGGCTTTACAGGTCATATTGTCTTTGTGACACTATTCAACACTGCCATGGGACACGAATGCAAATGACTGCACCAACTAACTTGATTTACAGATACAGGCGGCTGTGCAAAATAAATTATGGTGTCTGAGATAGAAAAAAGCTGGATTGCCCCCCCAAAGAGGAATGTTATATAATCTGACCTACCTTTGTACTTTTCTAAGATTTCAAAATACTAAGGGGATATACATGTTTTAGGTTACATGGATCACTTTTGTAATGCTTGAGTTCTGGTGTGTAAGCTTTTGCCCCTCCTCTCCTGCTCTCTTCCCCCTGCTTAAGCTTTCCTTCCCTCCATGCACATACCAGTACTTTGTAATGAGAGAAAAATTATTTTCTCTAAGACACTTTTTAAAAGTGTTCTATTTCATATAAATGAATCATAACTGGCAATGTAAATGTTTCAGGCACTGGGAATAACAGTTTGGTGGTTCCTCAAAATTAAAACAGAACGACACATAAATATCCAAAATAATTGAACACCAGTACTAAAACTTTCTTCCAACTATGCATTCTGGAACAAAAATTAATGCTAAATAACTTAAATAAAATAATAAAAAAACAATGCTTTTTTTTTTTTTTTTTTTTTGCAGTTTTTGGCCAGGGCTGGGTTTGAACCCACCACCTCCAGTATATGGGACTGGCGCCCTACTCACTGAGCCACAGGTGCTGCCCATCCAATGCTTTTACCACACAATTTCATGTTCAACTATTCAACTATATTCAATCATGTTCAACTATGCGTACAAAAGAATATTGTTCAGTAATAAAAAGGAATGAAGAAGATACATGCAACAAAGAGGGTTAGCCTCAAAGACATGCTAAAAGAAATTAGATTCAAAGCATCACATATTGTTTGATTCTACTTACACAAATCCAAAGAAAAGGAAAGATGGATAGTTGCCAAAATCTGAGGAGAGGGGTATTGGAAGTTCCTCTTTAATGGGTACAAGATTTCATTGAGGAGCGAAGGATGTGCTTTAGAACGAGAGAGGCATCTGTTGCACAAGAATGAGAATGTACAAAATACTGATTGTTCACTTCAAAATGGTTGATTCTATGTTTGTGAATTTTTCCTCAATAAACATAAATAAATAAATAAAGGCAAAAATCTTCACTAATACAGGACAGACATAAAGTTCATGTGTGATTTTAAATAGTTCAAGATAGTAAATTGCACACGAACTTTATGTCCATCCCTTCCTCTCTCTTTACATTGCCAATGAAGCATTTTGATATTAGAGCTTGTTGAATTATGTTTAGTTAATTAATATCAGGAAGTTTTATGTTGTCATCCTTTAAACACATTGCTTCCTGTTTCTGAAACATCTTACCTACCAGGTATGTTGGAATCTATGTATTCTTTACTGTCCAGTTCAACAATGTCATTTCCTCTTATATGTCTGTTCAATAACTGTAACCTAGTTTCATCAGGTAGTTATAGTGTTCCTCCTTGTAACATTGTACTATCATTACCTTTTAACATGATATTCTTATATTAAACACAGGACCCACAGAAGTAAGGATGATAAACTTATAAGCATAACAGTGGCATTCGAGGTTGCTGGGTTATAACAGATTTTGGAAGATATTTGTTGAACTGATAAATGAAGCCATGTACTGGCCCATTTACATTTTTTATCTTTTTTTAATAAGCACTCAACTAAATAAAAGTAAATCTGGGTGTTAGCACCACTGTTACCATTAACTTGTTCGATGATCTTCTTGGAACCATTTAATTGCAAATGAGAATTATATAATTTGTTAAGATGTACTTGGTAGAAAACTGGAGAGGTGAAATTCCCAAGCAAAGAAAGTTTTTCTAAAAAGAAACAAAATATTTTTCAAGCACAAATTAAATAGTTTGCTCCCAACGATCTCTCATATAACCCTCTCCCGGTCTATCAGTCTCCACCCTCAGCCCCAGGGATTCTCTAGGGTCTACAGCACCATCATGATATAGTTTCCTCTCTTCTCCGTCTGAGTCATGTTATCTAACCTTAGGTACCAGTCAGGAGGCCAGAAGGGGAGCTGGGGTTTTATTTTAAGGGGTGCGCATGCTCTTTGTTTTCAAGCAAGAGTGAGAGAAGTGATGCATGAAATAATGCCCCAGAGGGTTCAGATGGATCTTATGGTTTTTACGTGCATCAACTTGGATGTTTCCATCCTGAATCTCAAGCTTCTACTTCTAACCAACGTTGGTTCTGACTTTGGCACAGCAGACTTGCCAAGTTAGATAATTCAACCTTCAGTGGTGTCCTACTGCCTTTATGATTCAGTTCAAAGACTCAATTTTTTTCCTGCTTATAATTTCAGAAAACAAGGTTCTTCACTTGCTGCTCAGGAGTCCCTCCACACCTAGCTTCCTATCTGAGATGAGTCATCCTCAGCTTTTCATTGTCCGTCTCCACATCAGCCTTTGCCTGCTGCAATGTACTAACTTCTCTGAACCTTCCAGACACCTGTGGAATTACACCACCACCCACTAGGCATAGGCTACCTGTAGTGAACTTATCATTAGTGACAGGGTTCTCCTTGTCTCCTGGACAGTGAGTGATCCACCTCTAAACTCCCATTTTAGGTCTGTTTTCTCAGACCCCCTTCTAACATCAACAGTTGGACTCAGTAATGAGGAAGTGAATACAAGATCCTCATCAGTGAATGGCCCGGGGAATACCTGTGGAGGGTAATGAAGGAAAAATTGGGGGCAGAAGGAAAACCGCCCCCAGTTTGAACTGTGGTACAGTTGCAACAGAGGCCATAGTTGTACTCCCTGGAGAACATGAAAGCTTAGAGATGGTCTGAATTTATTAAGAGAGGGAACAAGCATTTATACTCCTGTATAGGTAGGGACTGGGCCAAGAGATAGGGTATAAACTTGGGCAGGGCAGCTTCCTTTGGCCTTGAGAAATTTCTAGGATAGGGCAGGGCTCAGCTTTGAGCTGTCTGGGTCCTGAAGGTGTACTTGGGTGGTACACCAGAGTACCCAATTAAAGCAGTCATTAAAGAATCACAAGTTAGGTTTAATTAGGTTTTACCTAATTAACACACATATATGTAAAAATTAAAAAAAAAATTCTACACCAAAAAAAAAAAAAAGAGCAACTTTACCATGGAGAAAAATGGCAAACACTGAGATAACCTTAGCCATGGGATGAAAGGTCAACATTAATATTCTTAAATCATGTTGATAATATGTACCTTTGATAGGATGTGAGTGGACTTTTCATGTGTAACCTTCTTTCCTCAATCCTACCCCTCAGTCTGATAATGAGAAAAACATCAGACAAACTCCAATGGATGACATCTAAAAATATTCTCAACTAGCATTCCTCAAAAGTGTCAAGGTGATCAAAACCAAGAAAATTCTGAGAAATTGTTACAGCCAAGAGATGTGATAGCTAAATGTAACACAAGTGGATTGGAACACAGGAAAAACATTAGGTAAAACCTAAAGAAATGTGAATAAGCTATGGACTGTAGCTAATAATTATGTGTCAATGAAAGATCATGAATTATAATAAATGTCCCACAGTAAAATAAGATATTAAATAATAGGGAAAGCTGTATGTGTTATGTAGATAATTTAGAAACTCTATGTACTATCTTTTCAATTTTTCTGTATATCTAAAATTGTTCTATAAAATAAAGCATATTAATAAAAAAAAAAAGAATCACAGTTTCCAGCTCAAACCATTGCCTCCCCACCCAGATGATTTAACATACATAACTAATTTGACTTATCTTTGTATTTACTTTCCTCTCTTTTTCCTTTTGTTCCTTTTGTTTCTTTTCCTTGAAATATCTTTTTATCAGTTTTCTTGCTTTTTTTTTTGTACTTTGTTTTTCCTAGTACTGGTTTACTTCTTATGTGACAACATCCTTTACTCACTGTTTTATTTAAGAAGGCAAAAGTCGGGTGGCGCCTGTGGCTCAGCGAGTAGGGCGATGGCCCCATAAACTGAAGGTGGCGGGTTCAAACCCAGCCTTGGCCGAACTGCAAAACAGAAAAATAGCTGAGCGTTGTGGTGGGCGCCTGTAGTCCCAGCTACTTGGGAGGCTGAGGCAAGAAAATCGCCTAAGCCCAGGAGTTGGAGGTTGCTGTGAGCTGTGTGATGCCACGGCACTCTACTGAGGGCGATAAAGTGAGACTCTGTCTCTACAAAAAAAAAAAAAAAGTAGGAAAAAGTAATTGTCTCTTAGGACAATTGTGGATTTCCTCTGCCCTAGTGTAAGTAGCTGTTTCACATGAAAACTGACTAGAGACCCAAGACTACTGGAGTAGAGCTTTTCCAGATGTCACTTTTACTTTAAAAAGGGGCTGAACAAGGCTCGGCGCCTGTGGCTCAAGGGGCTAAGGCGCCAACCACATACACCTGAGCTGGCGGGTTCAAATCCAGCCCGGGCCCACCAAATAACAATGACAGCTGCAACAAAAAAAGGCCAGGCGTTGTGATGGGCGCCTGTAGTCCCAGCTACTTGGGAGGTGGAGGCAAGAGACTCTCTTGAGTCCAGGAATTTGGAGGTTGCTGTGAGCTGTGATGCCACAGCACACTATCCAGGGTGACAGCTTGAGGCTCTGTCTCAAAAAAAAAAAAAAAAAAAAAAGTGCTGAACAAAAGCGATATAATGTGAGCCACTTATGCAATTTTAAATGTTCTACTGTCCATATTATATATTTATATGCCCATATGTGTATATGTGCATAAATGAGGTCAGACAATTAAGTTCACAAACTCAGTCTAGAAAAAGTATTACATAATTTGTTGGTGAATATCACCATGTCACCTTTGAAGTATTCCCCTTGAGCAGTTGTACATTGATGCCAGCACCTAGTCAACCCTTCAAATAACTTTCTGGGATGGGTTTGCAAACTTAATTGTCAATCCTCTTATGACAATAACTCTGATGGCCATTCCAGAAAAAACATTTCCAAATTGCTTTGAAGAGTAGACTAAGTTCTGGTGTCAGTGAATAACTTTCTGAGGGGAGTGCTTTGAAGGTGACCGTGGTGATAATCAGCAAGAAGGTTTGTAGCACTTTTTCCAGGGTGAATTTACAAACTTAAGTGTCCAGTCTCATATACATATATGTGTATATATGTATATGTGTATACAAAATATTATTTCAACATATAATCAGTATATTAAATTATGAATAAGGTATTTTAAAATTTCCTAATAAATTTTCCAAAATCTAGTGTGTATTTTATACTCGCAATTCATACAGTGTCATTTCAAGTGCTCAAGAGTCATGCGCGGCTGGTCATCACTGTATTGAACAGCGAGCTCTGGAGCTCAGGTGGCAAGAACACCAAATGCAGGTGGTTTACTTGTGGACCGCTCAAAATGTAGCTCTGTTTAAATACCTTTAAATTTGTTTAAAAAAGACTAAATTTTGTTTTAAAAACATCTTTTGTAATGAAGCGTCTTCTTGTTGTAGGTACATCTGTGAGTAGGAAAATAATAAAGCTGCTTTTTAATATGGATTTTTAACTTCTCTTTCTTTTTCAGGTTCACTTCCCCTAGGTTCCTTCTGCACCTGCTGACTTAGCTGGAGTCATCTTGAGGTACTTATAAGGTAATCTTTGGCAGCATCAGAATACCTTTCTAATTTTTTTCTTACTTCAAACCTTTTCCTTCTTAAACCTAGGGATGCACACAGGAGCAAAATCACTGTTTGAAACTCTAAATAAGACAATTTATTCTCATGATTAAAATGTTCTCATATCTTTTGATCAGTCTCATAACAGAATACAAATTCTGTCCATGACCTACGTGGTCCCCATCTAACAGTTTCATAAAAAATAGGGTTAAAAGCCACATATTATAAACTGATTGATGATAGCAGATTTTAAACATTGAAAATAGTAATGAAAGTAATGATGATTCAGTGATGACAATAATAATGATAGAAACAAGTTACATTTATTGCATGCTTTTAGGTGACATACCAATAGACATTTAATTTATAAATTTTTTATTTTAATATAATATTACCATATTTATACAAAAAATCTCAGAAATAGCTGTGCTAAGTAACATTCCTGAAGTCAGAGAGCCATAAAGTAGAGAATAATCCTGATGTTTTATTTTATTTCACACAAATTGTTCGGTACCGAATAAATATAGTCACCCTCTGAGGCATTTCTGTCATACATGACTTCTCTCACTCTTGCTTGAAAACAAAGATCATACACACCCCCTCAAAATAAAACCCCGGCTCGCCTCTGGCCTCCTACTGGTACCTTAGGTTAGGTACCATGACTCGGAGGGAGAAGTTCTGGGCCTGCAAAGAAAGGAGACTATATCCTGAAGGTGCTGCAGAACCTAGAGAATGCCTGGGGCTGAGACTGGAAACTGATAGAGCAGGAGAGTGTTACATGAGAGATCGTTAATACTGGAACATTATCTCATGATATTGCATTCAGATGTGACCCTGAGATTTCATGCTAAGGTGCTGCTAGCACAGCTCTCAAACACACAATCTCAATGAAGTGGCAATTCTAGGACTGCTGTGACAGAGGATAGAGAGGAGATTAAGAGTCTCAGAGTAGTTGCATGCATGTGTGGCAACATGTCACACGCCAGAAAACGCCCCAGCATGAGAGTACATGGAGGGCTCTGCATTAACCGAGATGGCGAGAATTCATTGCCTAGGGGCACCGGCATCACTAAGCTCAGCAGAGGCTGCTTTCTGTAAGCCAGGGCTGATATTAGAAGATGCATTTCTTATTAATGGCAATGAAATGAGAAGTTTCTGTAACAGAATTCAGATGACCATTTTAATCATCACTACAGAATCTCTGGCAATTACAGTAATTGCATTTTGAGGGAAGTCCAAGGTTGACTCAAAGTGGCTATTGATTCCTCTATCCCCAATCTGTCAAACTGACACCAACAAAAAGTGGGCTACCAAATATCGTATTCTTTTTAAGGGCAATTCTCCCCACTACCCATCTCATGTATGGCTCAAAGAACAATAAACATTGTGGGTCCTCCCTGAGAGATGGCTGAGATTCTTACAATGGGCATTGCTTCACCACCACCAAGAAATCCTTGTTATAGCTCTTTAAGGATATGGTTTATGTTATACATTATAAAACTAGTCAACTCTTCTCCTCTTTTCTAAATGAGTTTATTTTTTTTCTTTTTAATTGTGGTTATTTGTCTTTCCCATCTATTCTAAACACAGGGAAATGAACGATGCACATCGCTCGAAGAATCTGGACTTGGAGCAGCACGGGTAATGATATTGTCTCTTTGAGAAGATAAGGTGAGCACTATAGTACTGTGTGTTGCAGTTTTGTCACATTAAATGACTTTATTTTTAGTGTATCTTATGGATATAAAAACATGTGTCCTCGGTGCTACCAAGGCATGAAATATAATGGATGACTATTGTCTTCTGCCTGTATTTCTGCCTTTTCTTTAATAATTCCTTCATTTTCTATTGTGAAATAAATCATTCCCTCACTTTACTCCTTGTGTTTTAATTGGGCTGATTGTAAACTCACACACAGAACTAGGCGTGCTACAGACTTGACTTCCATCCTGTGTAAGTGATATTATGTGTAGGTGACCCAAATGGACATATAGAATTCCAGTCAAGGACTGGTTTAACTGGAATCATTAGGAAAATACTTTTCAGCTGTGATTGCTGAGAATCATAATTTGAGGGAAATATGTATAAGAATGAAGACAGTAAGGCAAAGTATAGGGGAGGAGAAAAATACTCTATGCCTAGGGCATATCTTGAACATCCAGACCTAGCTATGACTGCAAGTAGCTGAAAAACAGAGCTAGCTAATACATTTTAGACTTGGCTTAAGCTGTCCTGTGATGGATTACAATAGATTTCAGTCAAATGTTCTTGGCTACCATGTTACCTCTTCTTCATTTCTTGTACCATAGAAGTCATATTTACTTTTTCAGTTATCATGAATATACACAGAGTATGGTTCTAATAGTATATCTTGGTTCAGAGAGTTTTTAAAAATTATGTGTGCCTTTATTTTATATTTTTAGAATCAACATTCTGCTTCTTTTGAATCTTTTGAATGCAGAAATGTAGATTTTTATTTTTTTATGCTGCTCCCCCTCACCTAGAAGTTCCTCACTTCTTCCTTTATTGCTCTTTCTTACTCCACTAACTAGAGTAAGACTTTCTCAAGTAAATAAGGTGGCCATGTTCTTTCAGATGCCCTCTCTTTTCTTATGGTTGCTATGAGAACACTCCCTGATAAAAATTTAAATAAGCAGTTTATCCAGTAATGTAAGGGAAATTAATAGAGAGCCACATCCTTGGTAATGCCAGAAATAAGACTGTTTACATTTCCTCTGTCTTTAATTTAAAAAAGAAAAAGAACAAATGCACCAGAAGCCAAATAAGTGCATCGAACTTTTAATGTGGCCCGTGTGCCATGTCAAGTATGCCTTTGATCAATACAGAAAGACTCCCAGTGCTGCTAGCCCACCTCCACCTCTTTAGGCACAGTTGCCAGACACGTTGATTAGTCTCTGCTTCTTTCATCCATAGTGGAAAGCCTTACCTCTGTTAGGGTTATGGCTTTGTAATGTTGCTGAGCTGTCTCACATAGACACATTCAAGTACTGCCATCTTGTCTCACCATTTGCTGCCTGAGTCTTCATTCTTTCCCCTCCAGTATTAAAGATACATCACCATCAAACTTATTCCTTAATTCCTTGTAATTTTATGTTCTATGTGCATGCCAACTCTTGGTGTCTTCTTTCAATAGCATCCTATTAGCATTATATTTAACAAGAAATGCTTTAAATGTGTTATATGCGGAAAGTATATTTCTCTAGTTCCTAGCAATGTTTCTGGACACCTTTTCCCCATTTATAAATTTTATTTTTCCATTTGGTATGTGAGGCCACTGGGTCAATGTATTTTAAAGTTTATATTCATGTTGACATCATACCTAGAAGTTCCATTCACAAACAAAAAGTTATTAAGCACTGGAAAAGGATAAAACATTGTGTGAATTCATTGACATTTAATACTTTCAAATTATCTTTCTCTTTTATTCAATTGACTGCTTTTATATGATATTTAAATTAAATCTCAGACTTAGGCGTTAATCATGGTAAAGCTAGTGAGTGTACACGTAATAGATATCCCTGGGACAAAAACAAGTATACATCGATACCAGAACTGGTAGCTCAGTCAATATGGAAATATACACAGTGATTTGTTTTTTATATGCTGGAGCAATGTCTAGTGAAGCAACAATATTTGTAAAAACAAATAGAAATAATTTGTTTGTAATTACAAAGGATAGGGAATTACTAAAGAGAGATAAGTATAAGGTAATTAATTATTTTTTTAATGCATGTTATTTCTCACTTCTGAAAAAAATGAGGTAATATTATCTGCAATCAGCTTAGAAACAAAGACATATTAGCCTACACACACCTCATCATGCAGAGGTACTCATAAAACACAGTGATCAAGCACATGGACCAACAGGACACTGTAAGGACACAGCCAAGGAGAATAGGGATCAACAGATTCATCAATGAAAACAATGAAAGTAAGTCCCAACAAGATCAAGGAGGAGCAGAGAAGAAAGTGGCTTTCACACAAACAAAAAGGCAAAGGGTAAGAGAGATAAGTTGAAAATGCCCTAAAGTTTAGATTCACTATCCTAGATGCTGACCGATGAGGGCCCCCTTTTTAATGTAGTTGGAAGGAAAATGGGGTGAGAAACCCTCCTCTCCCCTAACTAAGAGTTCAGAGAAGCTATTCTTTGAACAGCTGGTGGTGGGCAATTTGGGCTCAAAATTTCTTAAACCGATAACCATGTTAAAAACTTATGTTTACTGTGCCAATATACTGTAATTGGTAAAAGAGATATCACTCTTTCTAGTAACATACGCTGGTTCAGAGGGTGTTGGATGATAATACTGTATCATTCTGGGTTTGTCTATAGGAGCTCAGGAAACCATTAGAGAAGAGGAAAAAAAAAAAAAACCTTCCTTGGGTCTTAAACCTAGAAAGTTTTCTAATCTGCTTATTAAAGAGCAAGGACTTAATTTTCTTTTTTTACCAAAGAGCCAAAACTTCGTTATTTATCCTTTTATGCTACTATTAATAAAATGACATCCTGAGTCCTACTCTGCAAGTGTTCTATAATTTTCTCAAGACCCTGTCAAGAGTGTTTTGCTTTAATACATCCAAATCTTAGCTTAACCTCATGAGCACCTTAAACCTCATTTCCATTTTAATGTTTGAATATAATAATAAACACTAGTTACTATGCATAGTGCTAATACTGAGTAGACACTCAATATAAGATAACTATAATTATGAAGGAATATATAATTATCAGCATTTTTCCCACAAAAGAAATGGAATCTCACAGAGATTAAGAGGTATACTTCATGTGGTTGGTGTTCTTTCACTTCCCCACACGTTCCATATTTGCATGTGCTATTTTATCAAAAATATTATACAATATTAGAAACATCCTTTAAGTGTCTTGATTAACTTTATCAACATTTTTTATTGTGTCAATATCTTGTGAAGGGAAAATTTATATCACCCACAAATCCTAAATTAGTAGTTACCTCTTCCATACCAGGCCAGATGGTAAATTCTGGACTGAATTCATTTGAAAGCCAAGTAAACGAACTCAAGCCCACCCTTATCTCAGTTCTATCAAGAAGGCCCTCTCTTCCTTCAAAAGCCGAGAGAGGAATTTGGATAGCATCTCTGTTGATGAGGAAGAGGGAATGACAATGGTGCTTGTATTATATAATTCTTCATAAGTCGTCTCCCTTGTTATTTTTCTCTCTTTTTCTAATACATGCTATGGAGAACTAAAAGATTAATCTATCCCAACACAATTCTGATCATGGGTCTTTCCTGTCCAACATCTTCACCAGCTCAAAAGAGCTGACTGAATAAACTTTTAATTCACGAAAAGACTTTGAGCTCCAATTCTTTGGTGCAGGAGTCTGTATGTATATTCAGGCCACTATCTGTCCTCCTCTGGAACATTTTGGGGGTCAGGAAAACTCCCTAGTCCATTTAAACTCTATTCTGTTTGTTAGAATGTCCTCAATTTTATATAAATATTGGTCTCCTTGCTACTTCTGGAGAGCCACACAAAGTAAATCACATTCCTTTTCTGTCTGTGATAGACTGATATTTGGGGCCTCATGGATTTTCTACATCTCATCTTTCCTTTTAATTCAGACATTTCTCTGTCCACTTTCTTTCCTGCACTCCTTACTCACCCTTTGTTTCACTATAATATGGCTCTTTCCATAATATCCCGGTCTTTTTTCCTATGAAGAGGCAATTTCTCCCCTATCCTTGCCTCATGAATGTAGCACCTCATCTTAGGGACTGCTCCCTGTGTTGCTTATTACTTTCAGCTTTTCTAAAGTTATTATAGAAGTAATTTACAAAAGATGTTCCATGCAACAGTATTCTCACAAGTTGTCAATTGTGTTAGTTGTAGGGAAAACAAGCACCTAAAACAAGGAACATTTATTTTCTACACAATCCTACTACTCTCAATTATTCTATGATATAGGAATTATTGTCCTAATTTGCAGAAGAGAAAAATTAGATGCAGAGACATTATGTAAATTTTCTAATGTACTACAACTAGTAAATATTATGATCAGAATTCAAATCGGAGGATATCTAGTCCAAATCTTAGGCACCTTTCTGCCAGACCATTCCACTACTAAAGTATGTGATTATTCATTCTTTATGTGAGTATCAAACATATAGACAGGATGTATCTCTAATAAAAAGTGAGGCCAAACTCTTTGCCTACTCAAATGATGGAATTCTGGGCCATCAAAGCATGACAGGTGAAATCAAAGATTCAACTAAAATAGTTCATCCAACCTCTTCCTAATTCATTTTCATTTCAGACTTTCTCCAGGGACTAGATTAATGATCATGTAGAATAATTTGAAATCATGTGGATGGAGACATTTTGGGGCCAAATTAGGTCCTCCAAGTTGTCGGGTACTCCTGGATGAATGGTAAGCTTATTAGGGAGTTGTGAGGGCTTTTCAATTAGTTACAAATTTCTTGTTCTAGAAGGAAGTTTCTAGTATAGAAAACTCTTAAAGCACTCACATTTACAACTTATAAGCAATATAGTAATCATAATTATAAGTAGTTAATGAAACTATTCAAAATCAGTGAAACTTTTGAAAATACTTATTCTTTTTTTGTTTGTTTTGTAAGGATAATTTTATTATTTTTTATTGTTTTTATTATTAAATCATAGCTGTGTACATTAGTGCAATCAAGGGGTACAATGTGCTGGTTTAATATACAATCTGAACTATTTTCATCAAACTGATTAACATAGCCTTCATGGCATTTTCTTAGTTATTGTATGAAGACATTTGTATTCCACATTTAGTAAGGTTCACCTGTACCCTTCTAAGTTGCACTGTAGGTGTGGCCCCACCAATTACCCTCCCTCCACCTGAACCTCACCCCTCCCCTGCCCCTTTCCCACATTCTTGTGCTATAGTTGAGTTATAGCCTTCATATGAAAGCCATAAATTAGCTTCATAATAGGGCTGAGTACATTGGATACTTTTTCTTCCATTCTTGAGATACTTTGCTAAGAAGATATGTTTCAGCTCCATCCATGTAA